>APFE030812570.1:0-13651 GCA_000404065.3 Pinus taeda | reverse complement strand
TACTTGTGGTCCCTTACATGATATGGGTTAACCACCTTATTTATTACTATGGCCCATCTCATTATTACATTATTACCTTGGGTACCTCCCTTGGTACCCCATATTAACCCCCCTAGGTATATAACATTCCACGCCCCTTAGCATGTTTCGTCCCTGAAACATGGGAAGAACACAAATAATAAGATCTACTCAAAAGAGTAGTCCACGGGTACCATGCACGTGCATCTAGCCATCCAAGAGAAAGGTGAACCCCCGATTTTGCTGGTGCCTCGTTCGCTTGAGATGGAAGTTGACCGTGGTAGTTCTTATGTGTTGATGTGTAGTAGGTGGATCTTCTCTCCTCCCTATCTGTCTTGCAGGGATTGTTGTCCTTGTGACTAATTCGTTGCCATCTTGATGGTTGTCTTGCGGGGTGATGTGGGTGATGATATGTTGAAGTTTTAACTCACGATGTCTTTTTCTTTAATTCACCCTGTTGTGGTGCTGGTTGTGGTGTCTTCTTTTCCAATATGACTTCAACCATTGAGCCCTCCTCAGATGTATCAACACCTGTAACCTTTTCGGCTTCAGCCTCTGTTTGTCTCTGATTGTCAACCATCAACTGCTCCTCATCTGATATGTCAGTCCCTGGAACATCTTCTGTGTCAACTTCCGTGGACTTTACCTGTTTATTGATGGAAATACCCTGTAATGTAATTTTCTTCTTTTTATACCAGAGCTTCAGGAATTTCTTCTGCACATTAATATTTATAGTACCCACTGATTCCATCCACGAGTATCCCAAAACAACATCCATATTATCTTTCTCTGAAGTATAAAAATCACCATGCAACACATACTTATCCGAAAGAAAACTTCAAATCCTTATACACTTGGACATCCTCATCATCCACCTATGTGTTTTCAATGTGTTTTGCGGGAACTTGCAATTTTTTTGCCAAATTAACATTTATGAAATTATGCTTGCAACTAGGATTTATAGAAGCAATGATCTTCTCTTTTTGAATCAATCCATGAACCTGTAATAAGGAGATACCAGCAGAAAATAACCCTTTAACTTCCTTGGTTTCCTTCTTTCCTGTAAAAATAAAATCTTTGCTAGGCTGTGTGTCTGTCTGTGTGAAATTATCCACAAGATTAGTTTTACGGTCAAAGTGGTCCATAAGAGCTTTTTTGAAGGCGTCCCAAGTCAAGAATCTTTCATAGCCACATTGATGCCCTTGCCACCATTACCTTCTTTCATTGTCCAAATTTATTTTTCCCATACTCAACTGAGTCTCATCATCCATGATGTAATACAATCGAAAAATTTTCTCCATTTGTGCTATCCATTTGGCTGGATGAGAGCCATCAAATTTATACAAGTCCCTCAAATTCGAACCTATGCCTGCCATCACAAAAAATAAAATAAATAAAAAAATTGGCGAAAATTTGAAATGGCCACAATTCCGTCAATATTGCTGTGAATCCCTATTATAACCTGTTTTCAGAAATGGAACAATCATTCTGCATCTGCCCATGTGATAGAAATCTTGATCCAGGCACTGGAATTTCAAATATGCGCTGCAACTCTCCCGCCGTCACCAAAATTTCTGCAAAAAAGAGCTGATTTTAAATCAGTGATATCTCCCTCATCCGGGCTCCGATTCAACTGAAATTTTTTTTGAAATTGGGTAGTTTTTCACAAAGAATCCAGATTTACAATTAGATTTTGCAGATCTTGCACCAGGACGTCCAGATCTGCGCCGCAAAATCGCTGCCCTGAAAAATTGTCTGCAACCCCACTGATTTTTAAATCAGCGATATCTCCTTCATTCAGACTCCGATTCGACCGATTTTTCTTTTTTGAAATAGGGTATTTTTTCACATAGAATCCATATCTGCAATTAGATTTTACATGTCTTGTACCAAAACATACAGATCTGATCTATAAACTCGACGCCCCCGAAATCTTGCAAAAAGGAAGAAAAAAAAATTCCACTTTTGTGCCCAAGAAAGTGCTCTGATACCAATTGTTATAGATCTGACCTGAAAATATATGAGAAATAGAAATAAACCCAAGAAATGATAATATATGAATATAGATATAATTTCTTCTTTATTGATCAAACCCTTAAGGTAGGGCAACACCATACATTCACTCCTTAAGGAAGGAGAACACTCCACAAGCCACATAAACTCGACGCCCCCGAAATCTTGCAAAAAGGAAAAAAAAATCTCCACTTTTGTGCCCAAGAAAGTGCTCTGATACCACTTGTTATAGATCTAAACCGGAAATATAATATAATAGAAATAAACCCAAAAAATAAGATAGCAATGCTTTTTTATTATCAAACCCTTAAGGTAGGGCAACACCATACATGCACTCCTTAAGGAAGGAGAACACTCCACAAGCCATATGCATGTTCATACCATAATCCTTGACAATATTTCTTGACATCTCTCCATGTGGAGTCTCTAGCCTCTATATAGGCCTCATACATGCAATACCATGGATCATTACTATGGTTCCCTCATACCATCCACTAATACCATGGGCCCATTACATTATTACTAACTACTTGTGGTCCCTTACATGATATGGGTTAACCATCTTATTTATTGTTATGGCCCATCTCATTATTACATTATTACCTTGGGTACCTCCCTTGGTACCCCATATTACCCCCCCTAGGTATATAACAAACATTGTTAAGAATATTTGCTTCTAGATAATCGACACAATGTGATTGTGGAAGCGGATTCTGAGTTAATCATTAACTCAGTCAAGAAGATCAGCTGGGGTACTGCTCCGGAAAAGGTATCTAATAACTGGAGGCCCAATCAGATCTTTCAAAGGATCTACAACCACCTTCATGGCCTTCGTATCATCACTTTTAAACATGTTCGAAGGACGGCCAACAAGCTGGCGGACCTCTTGGCCAATCAAGGAGTGAATTGCGCAGAGGAAAAGTTTGCAACAAAATGGCAAGAGCTAACTCAACTGGTTCTTAAGGAGAAATTCCATGATCAAGCCGAAGAAGATTGGTTGATGTTCAGAAATAGGACCATGGAAGGTAACACTGATAACCCAGAAGCAGCATGAGCAGAGGAGTGGACTCTTTTAGTTTTACAGTCTATAGTAAGCTTTGGCGGTTTATTGGTCGAAGAAGCAAGCTCATTCAAAGCCTCTGTGGTTGCAAAGCGGGTGGCTTTCCTCTAAGGGTTTCAGACAGGCCAGTCAGGTCCTCTTCTCACAATATCTCTGGCAATCTGGTTGGTCGTGTGGATGGGAGCTGGGCACTCTTGACGACCCCGACTTACGTTTTCTTTCGCCTCCGAAAGGTTTCCAGTTTCCCAAGCGGTTTTCGCAAGTTCTGCGAGTAGGAAGCAGTTTCCACTTTTTCGTAGCGATCACATTCAATGATTGACGCGTGGCTGAAGGACAGTTTGAAAAATCGTTGTGATCGCACGTTAAATGGTGGCATATAGGGTTTAGCGATATTCCTATCCGTCGTTGGATCCGTTGATTTAGATCTATGGTCGATTTTCATCGGGCTTGTTTCTGGGGCCAGGGTGGTTAGGTTGGACCGTCGGTTTAATTTAAAGTTTAGTTTTATAGACTTCTATAACGAGCACCTGTTCTGTTAACTTTTAACTGCGCAGTTTGGGTTGCTCGTTTCCCGAGAATGTAGTCCTTTGGTTTTGGTTGTTTTTTCCGTACCATTGGTTGACCTCACCATGGTTTGGTGCCCACTCCGTTCGTGGGTGTGTGTAACATATGTAAATCAGTTTTGAAATAATGAAAGGATCGTCTCCTGATGTTGTCACATACAATGTACTTATTAATGGTTTATGTAAGGAAGGCAAGTTGGTCGAGGCAAGGAATCTTGTCTTTGAAATTTCCGAGGAGAAACATACAATGGGCTTATTAATGGTTTATGTAAGGAAGGCAAGTTGGTCGAGGCAAGGAAGCTTGTCTCTGAAATGTCCGAGGAGAAACCTATAATGTGCTTATTAATGGTTTATGTGAGGAAGGCAAGTTGGTCGAGGCAAGGAAGCTTGTCTCTAAAATGTCTAAGAGAGAAACATATGCCTTGATGTTGTCACATACCATGCACTTATTGATGGTTTATCTAAGAAAGGCAAGTTATAGCAGGCGAAGAAGCTTTTCTATAAAATGTCCAACAAAAACATATACCCTAATGTTGTTACATACAATGCACTTATGGATAGTTTATCTATGAAAGAAATTGGTAGGAGGTCACCAAAGTGCTCCTTGAGATGCCAAATGAAGGGTGCAATTCAACAATTATGACATACAGTACTTGCTATTGATGGTCTTTGCAAAGAAGGCAAGATTCAGGAAGCTCTGAGGTTATTAGATGTTATGGTGCAAATATGCAGTCCACCTGATGAAATTAGGTGGAATACTCTTATAAATGGATTTTGCTGCGTGGGTAATGTGGAGAAGGCAAGGGAACTTCTTCGAGAGATGCCAGAGAAAGGTTGCAGGCCTAACGTAGTTAGGTATAATACATTAATAGATGAGCTTTGCAAGCATAACATGACAAAATAAGGTCAACCGATCTTCTATGAGATGCAAGGCCAGAGTCAGAGCCCTAACGTTATCACAGACACCATATTGATGAATGGACTTTATAGAGTGGGTAACCTGAAGGAGGCAATAAAATTATTTGAACAAATGAAAGATAGAGGTCATGTCTCTGATATTATTACATATGCCACCATCATGGACGCACTATGCAAGGAATGCACACCCGAGAAAGCCAATAGAATGTTGCAGCTGATCTTCAAAAAAGTTTGATATTGGTGTTGTGACATACTTAGCCACAAATAACACCCTCTGTAACGATATTGTTGAAATGCACCTGGCAAGATTTAGTAATAGGGAGTAAATTGCAATTAATGAAGTGCAGGGGTGATTTTGGTAATTATACACTAGGCAGGCAATTTGAAATAGGTTTGGTGGCTGTGTCGATGAATCATCAAGTGAAATTTCCAGAAGAGTGCACTTGTGTGTTCAATATGAAAACACATCTGATTTAGTATTTAGTGGGTAAAACATATTTATTAAATGCATGGGTTGGTCACTTTGAAATGGGTTTGGCCTAGCAGTTGGTATGTACTTGCAACGGATGTCGTGCCCCTAGGTAAATTGCAATGACAGTGCTCACATATATAACCTAGTATTGGTTTGCTAAAATGGTTAGTGAGTTGTCATTTGACATTGATAAAGTCGACCTTGTAAATAATAGCAGTGGTGAGTTGCTTATTCATCTGATATGCTATTAGTGTTGACAAGGTTGTCAAAAATACTAGAAGATAATATAAGATAAGATAATTATATTTATGTCCAACTAATGACCACAAAGTAGGTCAAAGGGACTGTTGAATACAATGATGTTCATAAAGAGCGGGAGAACCAAATGGTCTCCTAAAAACAATACAATGCATGGAGTAAATCAACATTTGGCCCTTGTGGAGAAGATCCAGGAGCTAATAAGTTTGAGTATCAAATCCATCTCTCTTAACATCTGAGGCTGAATGAAGAGCATTGAAGAAACTCAACAAAGTCTGTTGGCCCGATCAAGAGCTGGTGGAAAGTGTGGATTGTCCACTAAATCGTCGCCATGGGGGGTTCATGTGCTACTAATGTCTGGAGTACCTAGTCCCATCTCACAAGAACAGATCTGTGGCTGAGATCTCATGTTGTGGGGTGAGGTCCCACATATCGTCATTAATCTAGAGTCTAGATACGTACTAGTATCAATCTGTCTCTTGGTGCCCCTTTCTAAAGGTAGTAACCTGAAAAATGTCGCGATCCTCTGTGTGGGGTCTAGTTTGATGGGAGGCTGAAGAAAATGCACTCGGAACCTGAAAGCCTCTTGCATATATAAGGCCAAACATCTCTCGTCAGGATACCTGAAAAAGTTGGTGAGAGTCTGAGAATCTCTAAACAAGCAAAGAAACCTTCCTCTGATCTCGTAGTAGACAAGGCATCCAAGAATAAGTGCACTTCAGTGTCCACTTCCTATAAATGACATACCTGGTAGATTCCGTCTGGTCTATCCACCCAGTGGTCCGTCTCAACGTAGTAGGCCATCTTTGGGCGCAACCCTCTCCGAGGATTGACGATATTGCTAAAATGCACCTGACAAGATTTAGTAATAGGGAGTAAATTGCAATTATAGGCTAATTATAGGCTAGGCAGGCAATCTGAAACAGGCTTGGTGGCTGTGTTGATGGAATCATCTAGTTGACATTTCCAAAAAAGTGCACTATGTGTTAAATATGAAAACACATCTGATTTAGTGCTTAGTGGGTGATACATCTTTATTAAATGCACTAGTTGTTCAGTCTGAAACGGGTTTGGCCTAGCAGTTGGTGTGTACTTGCAACGGGTGTAGTGCCCTAGGTAAATAACATTGATAGTGCTCACATTTATAACCTAGAATTGGTTTGCTAAAATGGATAGTGAGTTGTCATTTGATATTGATAAATTGGACCTTGCAAATAATAACAACGGTGATTTGCAGATTCATCTGTTATGCTCTTAGTGATGGCAAGGTTATTAAGGCCTTCAAATACTATACAATGTATCTGCCTTTGTTGCAGTTTACATTAGCTGAATGGTCTGTCTGAAGTGGTCTTGAGGAATTGTTATGGAAATTAGTGTTAGCATTTGCTTCCAATAGTCGCAATTTCTAATTTAGGTAAAATAGATGGACTTACTGTAATAGCACCTACTAGTGTAGAACTTACCAGCATTGATATAAATACTATGAAGCATTGTTATGGGTGTGAATTAATGGAGGGTCTACTCATGGTTTGCTCTAGTGGTTGAGTTGCTAATGTCGAATTTGTTATGGGAAGTTTAAGGTACAATTAAATAGTCGATTAAATTAGCTGTCAACTGCATTCAGTAATTTTGTACCATGTGACAAACTTTAACAATCTGCAGTGATCCTCACTCTGGGTTTCACATGGGTGCTAGAGGTTGTTTGAGAAATTGACGACTTTTCATTATGTCATATAATTAGTTTATCTAGGCTCGCTATAATAGTACATAAGACCATATGTGCATTGACCTGGCAACATGACATTTGGTTGTCTTAAAACTTAACATGGGAACTTGCCTCACTGGGATTGATGTTATCGCATTGGACATCGTCTGACTGTATGAACACTATGTATTTCAGAGGCTATGTGGTAAATTAATCTAAAACAGCAGCATGAGATTATGGAAGCAGAGATAAGACCTTATCCAAAGAGGTCTGCTAAATCTTACTGTACTTTATGGATGTGGCAAAAGGTGTTGGTTTAACCATCCTCCAATTTAGAAACCCTCTGCTTCTTTTGCTATATTCCTAAATTTTTTGGACTAGGGTCACTTCATAATCAATTGCTTGGACATATGAAGCTCAAATGACAGTACCTAATGCTTAAAATGGAAACCACATATTGGATCTACTTCTCAGAGTCGGTTAAGATCAATTAGTTTAAGTTCCTTTGCATGGTTGATTTGAAGCGCTACCTCTAAGCTTCCATTCTGACTAGAATACTAAAATTTGTTGTTGTCACCACTTGTAAATGTGTCATGTTGTTAATAATAGTTTTTGCTGGAAGTGAGAACTATGGAACTCATCTTTGCATATTGCACAAGAATTATGATTTGCAATCCCATGTTATTGCCTTTTGATGCAGGAGCATTCAGCTCAGCAATTTCATTATATTTTAGTTAACTTAGGGGGTCTTGTGTTTTCAAGGAAGTTGGATTAATATGTCTCAAATTAATGTAATTATTAATGTTTTGAGTGATTGGAATAGGAATTAATTAGATATTGTGAGGATATTTGTAAATGCTCTCGAATGTAGGAGAACATGAGTGATGAAGAGTGATTAGTGAGGATTGAGAGATTTAGAAATCAATTGTAAATCTTAGTTTAGAAATTGGTTTCATGGTTTGTGGAACTAGAGAGGATTCTTAAGGATTAGTGGAGTCAAAAGTGGACTTAGAGGATATTCGGGATTTAGTTCAGCAAATTAAGGATCTAAACCAAAACTAGTTAACAAAACCTTTTGTATAAATGTAAGCCAGAAAGGCATAGAGTCAATTAGTCAGTCAGTCAGTTAGTTAGAGTGAGAATTAGAGTTCAAAGATTAGATAGGGTTGATTGTAAGCCTACGGGCAGGAAAGGAATGGTCACTGATATAGAAGATCAGGCCGAGAAAGAAAGTATTGTGTAAATGTTTATTTATTAATACAGATAACTCGATTTCTAAGTATGAGTGGATTGTATTTAGTAATCGAATGATAAATTATGTGTGAATTAGAGTAATTCTGTGTAACATAGGTTTGCAGGTGTGCAAAATCAGAGAAGAAGACATAGAAGAGTGTTATAGGTTTACACACAGACAGTATTGGAGAAAACCTTCAATGTTACAACGAAGGTATAACTATAAGGTTTCCTAAAACCTAAGGATTTATGAAGGAAGTGTAAAGGCTTGAAAAAATGAAGTAACAGAGTAGAGATCGAGATCAAAACAAGTGAAGACCAGAAGGCGAGAACAAATACACAAGCAGAAATCCGAACGAATGGGCTATTACACAGTAAGAAACAAAAGAACGTAACACTGCACAGGAACCGTTGGATCAGTCAGATCAACAGATGATATTGTGTGAGATAGACGGCTAAGATTAAGTCGTGCAAGATAAAGTCAAGAAGAAAGAATGGTAGAGATTAAAACCATGTGCAGAATAGTGGAGTGGTCTTTGTAGGCAGTAAGCAGTTTCTCGCGTGCCCTAAAAGCTGTAAGTGGTATTCTACAAATTCACGCGATTACCCTTAGCGGGTGACACGTAGCACGAGAAAACTACTTTTCTTGCGCACTCTCGCCCTGATATTGGTCGTGCATGATTTCATGCGAGATTGTGTGATAACCGTTGGATCGAGCAGGATTGATCAACGGTGGAGATCGACCAAGCTAGTTGGCGATCGGGTGACGTGATAACCGTCAGATTAAGGAATGAGATCGACGACGGAGGTTGAATGCGCTAAAAAAGAATCGATATATGTGCAAAGATTTGTGGAATGGCGGAAAGGTAAGGTTTAAGTGTGGTTATGAAATATATCTATTATTGGGAATTATAATAGAAATGAGCGGAATAAATGTATTACAGTTAATGTCGGGATTAATTAATGAAGGTATAAGTTTGAGTTTTAGCCAAGGTCCAAAGATTATGGAAGTATTTATAAGATTCCGCTGAAAGGTCTATAACGTTTAGACTTGGGATAGTTAAATGAAATGTTTTCGTATGGAATTTATTGAAGGAGAATTAAACCTTGATTTGTGAAGGTTTTACCAAGTAAGGAATTTTGGAATTCCTGGGATATATGTGACATGCATTCTACATGCATATTGTGGGTATGTGCGGCTTAGGTTGCATCACCCTTTCAACCCTTAGTGGTGTGGCTTGGGGAAATTTTCCTCCAATAGCTTAGGGATCTCAGAAATAGTGTACCTTTATTTATAATATTATTTGGGACAAAAATATGAAATTTCGTGTTTGCTTAATGTGAAATGCCAGGCTGCAGCATCGCATCTGCAAGAACTAAAGCCAAGTGTCCTTCAAGAATAATGTGACATGAACGACAACAACTGATCTGTTTTCTAGATTGAAAATGAGAACTAATCTTGCTTGCTAAATTTTACATTTCTTTTCAGAATATATTTTGTTTGTATGGAGAATATTTTATAGTCAAAGTAATTGTTTGAACAACATAAAACACCCTATATTTTCTATCATATTTTGGTCTCTACACTTACATACCATGGTTAGAGATTTTTTTTGACAAGGTTACAGGGGAATTCGACCATTATAAAGAGCTTCATAATGTCCATCAAATTCATGGCAACCCCCGTTACAACTCTCAACAAGAAACTACCTGTTGCTTAGTCAATCAATGCCCTGGATCCTGAACAGACAATGTTAGCTTGGCTTATGCACCCAGTTGACAGGATGTTTGCAAATGTACCTATTGGAGTAGGGATTGCTCATGGTTATCTGGTGTGGATTGCAGTAAAGCTTAAGAGACAATGAGACGGAAAATTCCTCAAGGATAATGATGGAGTTCGGTGGCATTCCTAGCTCAGTTTGGTTTTGCGATCTCGGTGCTGGTTTTGGTGAGATCACGGGTTGGTGAGGATGGTGGAGGTGGTTTAAGCTTTGGATTCCCCTAGTTGTTTTTGGATTGGTTTATCCATGAGATCCCACATTCATGCTTGGAATATGGCACGGGGGTGACTGACCTGAAAGAAAGAGTTGGTTCAGCCATGTCTACGGTGAGGTGGTACATGGAAGTCCTGAACCTGGTCGGATTTGCTTATGTTTAATAAAAGCTAAGTTCTCTTGCTTTTGTACTTATTCATATGTGGATTTAATGGCTATTATCTCATTGTAACTTTCATGGTTTAATGCTGGTTATAAGCATTGCTATATGATTGATTATTTCCATGGTTATTTCATGTATTTATTTGTAATTGAAAGGATAATGGATGCAAGACCTAATTGATGTCAAAACAATTAACGGAAGAGGGTGGTGGTCCCTCTTGTTAAGTATCATATGATTTATCAGTTATTTATGCTCTGTCTTGTATTCATTTTCTGTAGATTGCATTGATGCCGAGTGTTTGACAGAATGTCAGTCCCGGTTGGGGATGGTCAGGCCTAGTCCTGGAGTTATTTTATTATTTGCAAGACTTGTTATTATGTAAATGACAGATTCTGAAAGTGTCATTGAATTATGGGCAGTGACCTGGGCTCTGGGCTTGAAAAAGTGGGTCAAATCCTGGGGACGATGGCACAACACTAAGAAAAATAGTCCCTGGACATTGGCATGCCATGTTATGGGAGAATCCAGAGCCCTTTGGACGTTGGCATGCCCATATCATGGGAGAGTCGAGGGGTTAATTGGTCAAGAAACGTAGTGGGACTTAGGGGCTGGTTACGTGAGAGGTTGGGATGGTTCCTGAGGATATTATTATTGATGTGGAAGGTCTGTATGGTGTGTTTCCATTGGTTCCACTTCCTTAAGGTGACTTAGGAGGTCGAATCATATCATAGTAACTTTTCATCACATGTTTATCCCAGTTAGCCAGTTACTTGGGTAGATGTGGGAGGAGAGTGTTATAGAGTGGTATTCTCTTCCTTTATTCATTTTTCGGGGAATTTGGTGCTACAGGAATGCCTATATTTTCGAGGGATCAAGTTGGGATATTTAATAGTGTTGTTATTCCATTGTTGCATACTTCAATGACTATGGCCCAATGGCTAATCAGAAGCACAAGAGAAGTATTCACCTCATTAACATATGGGACAAATTCCTTGTTGACTTTTTTGATGGGGTGACCAACAGAGGGAAATATGGGTGTGAGGTATATATTGTTATCAATCGAGAACTTTATTTCATTTTATGTGGAATTACAGTCAAGGTACTAACATTTGTGCGAAGGTCATTACCCTTTGGGGAGTACTATCTTGCACAAAATGGCTCTCCATCGACAATTTGGTGGTATTCAAAGATTCAAAGGTGGCCATAGATTGGGTTCGAGGTTGTACAACTTTTGAACACCACAAGCCCATAAACTAGTTGCATAGTATCAAAGAGATTTAGGTTGAATTTCTAGATTTGACTTTCTCCCACCTATATCGTGAGCAGAACACTGTTGTTGATGAGCTATCCAAAAAAGGTCTACATCAACATCGGAGGAGTATATTCGCACTGTTTTTTTCAAGGACAAGATGAGGGACTCTGAGTATATATGCATCAATTAGACAATGTCACGTGAACCTGAAGTATCCATTTGCTAATTTTCTGTTATGTTTTGAAACAATTTTTTTGGAACATAACCATAAAATGTGATAATGTGCAAATATTTAAGCACACATCAGAGTTTTACGATCTACAACTATAGGTAAATGCCCAGGCTATTACGCCGAGGTCTATATTGGAATTGGGCTTACGGATTTTATATTGTCAATAAAATGAATGGTTGAGATTGCAAGGCAAACAAATATTCTTAGTCTAATACATGAATCAATGGACAATATGAAAAGTTTTGTCAATAGTAAGTCTCCTCGTCTATTTAATTTATTAAAAAATCATTTGTGGAACATGGTTATCCTTGTAATTTATTAAAAAATTATTTATGAAATGTGGTGTTGGAATTTGGTATCACCCCGTTTCATTTGGTGTGACTTGAAAAGTAATATTACTAGTTTTATAAATTTACATTTTATACTATTAATTTTTTTATAAATTTAAGTTTCACAATAATGTTAAGGTTATAATAAATACCATCATTATTAAATAATATCATTAATAATATAACTAATAATAATAACAACATTCAAATTAATATTACAAATAATATTATTAAAAACAACATTAATACAATATTAAATGATGTTAGTAATTTTCTTAGCCAAATTTACTTACGTTTTAGGTTTTATTACTTTAAGATTTTAATAATATTGGGTTTTTATTATTTTAAGTTTATAACAATATTATTATTATCACTTATTAATAAACATTAAATTTAATATTAATATTGTTAAATATTGATTTGAATACTAATGTGAATACTAATATGAAATTAATATCAACCACATTTAGTAATGTGGTTGTGATAATATTTTGTTATGCAAACTAAATTCTAGTATGGATATATGTGCATTATTCTTTATGGAACTTGTTCCTGGATTTCAAGCAATGGAAATCATGGATAAAATCAAAACTTGATAAAAAATTGTGATTATATATATATATAATGTTATATTTTCCGAATTTAGGCTTCTGTGATCCATAATTATAATGTTGAGACATCTTTTGCTACTAATCACATTGAGAGTATTTTGTCCAAGCCTTTCGAACCAACAGGTGTGATTCATCATGAGGACAAGACGCGGAGTCAGATCTAGGCAACGGAATAAATAGTGATAGCGATGGAAAGAGCTGATAACGACTGGCTTTTACCCACAATATAAAATATTCAATAAGGATGAGGAAAAATCATCATCACGACCAGATGCAGAGTCTAAATAGTGATAGCGATGGAAAGAGTGATAGTGATAGCCTCCTTAACCCTGCCACTTGTCCACATTGACCCGAACTTTGACTAGTTCTAACTCCTCCACACGAACTCAGATTAGAGTGATGTTCACCCCGTTGGAATTAGGGTGACGAGCACTTCGATCTAGTCCTAGTTCGAGAGCAATCTGACCACTTTGAATTTAGACCTATTATGAGTCTTGTTTGACCTCTGAGTGTCTCTCGAGCCACTTGGATCAAGGGGAGCAAGTCATATAAACTGATAGATATCCCCACCCTACCAACTATAGAGTGGTACTCTGCAAACCAAAAAAACCAGGGAAATAATACTTCATAATATAATCGATGTCGACACGAACCGCCACATTAGGTATCAACAATTTACATAGGGAATATCATCTTGATATCATAATTTTATTTCGTAAAGGGTGATTACACTCAAACACACATTAGAGAACTTTCGAGGTTTAAAATGGGTCTCCTAAGAAAAATGTGCAACCAAAATAAATTTTATAAGAACCAATAGGATTCAAGAT
>APFE030812563.1:0-16296 GCA_000404065.3 Pinus taeda | reverse complement strand
ACAAATGGAGACTAGCTCCAATCTTCACACAGTATGCTCCTGTAGCTTTCACAATGACCGACCCCTTCTAATGATGATGTCTCCTCTTTTTAAAGAGGAGACATCATTTACAGTTTACATGAGAGCAAATCTCAAATCTGTTTTTCCCCAAAACAGGATTATTCGGTTCTTCATAAAAAGATATTGTTACAACAGAGATAACAAGAATGCTATCTTCAGGATAATCCAAATAATCATGTCTTCGTACTGCTGCCACTATTCTTCAAAAAGCTCTTCCAGAATCGCAAATTACGGCCAACGGAATTTGCGTGTTTGACGGCTGTTTCAACAACTGGGTCAGCTGTTTCAGCAACGGAGTCAGCTGTTTCAGCAATGGAGTCAGCTGTTTCAGCAACGGCCGCAATGCTTATCTGCAACCTCTGGATTTGTATTAGCAATGATATACTTCGATTAATGATAAAATATAAGAGTATTGTGGAATTAAATGTAAAACAGATTAATCATATAATAAAGAAGAGGTTTTTGTATACCTTGGGAAAAAGTGGATGAAGATGATACTGGGATTCATGGTTATAAAGGTAAAATGGTATCAAAATATGTGGCAAAAATGATACATAGTGGGGTCCTAACACATATGATGATGTTTGTGAGTTGTGCATAAGGTATTCAAGAGGAATCTCCAAGGCTGGTAAGAATCCTAGAAATGTTTGCTCCTTCTTTTCCAAATCTACTACAAGAATAGGAGACATAAGAGCTGAAATCAATGTTTTATTTGCAAATTTTAAAGTTGATTTTATTAGCTCTTTAAATGAAAAATTGGATGTTTTGCAGGTTCATAAAAATTGAGAATTTGATGAAGTGTTTTTCACTCAAGACCGAAAGGGGCATACCATAGATAGTTGTTCTTCCTTATCTAATTTGGAAGTGGCATATCAAAGAGATGGGGAAGCTGCAACAAGGCCTACAGGTATGATTCAAAACACTTTTTCTCCATTCTCTTACTTACATAATCCATTATGGAATACTAATGTGTTAGGGCAGCCATGTTAATTTCAATATAACCACCAATCTTATCTACACGTTTGGCATGGTTCACCTTATGATTGCATGGCTACTCTCCCTCATCTTGTAGCACAAGCACATTCTCCATATTCTCCACTAGCTCTTCCACAACATCCTGCTTGCATATCAAATTTATCCACTCAACCCAACCAACCACATCATCACAATGCTCCATTCCTTACATATTTTCCTGCTCAACTAATTCCACACCCTCACCACAATAAACCATTACAACATGCTTACAATGTTGAACTGCCAAATTTACGCACCCTTCCCACCCATTCTATCTCACATGTGCCATTAGAGAAAACTTACAATGAGATTCAGAATGTTTCAAATTCAAAAATTGTAGAAGCTATGGAAGAAAATGAGGTTTCTTTTAGTATGTATCAACAAGCTATTTTAAATGCTCAAGAACTTCATGATCTGATGGATATGAGAAATCAAGAAAGTAACGGATACATTGAAGATTGGTTTCACTCCATCATTTGTTTGCAACATCACTCTATGCTTCAACAATTTTTGATACCATTTTTTCAAGGGAAGTTGGCTTCTTATACCCTAATTTTCATTAATATGCATTTTTCAAATTTGGGTATGTGTATACATGAAGCTTTGTTTCGAAAATGGCTCCACTGGAAGTACTCATATACGTAGTCATATTTCAAATCAAAATAGGTTAGTGTAGAAAATAAATAAATAAGGACATAAATAAATACATTTTGTTTTTAATGTAAAACTAGTTGTTTTTTGTTGCAACACACTGTGAAATCAACATCGATGATAAATGTTTCAATTCATTTCTGTATGTAGATGATTTATAATAGAAATAACAATTCTACAAACACTTATATTCATTTTTATCATCAATATGAAAAAATGCTTGAATCTCATTTTTTTGGCTTGCGGGCTTGATGAGATTTCTGGAAAAACAGTCGGGACATTCATGTTTTGAGGGACCAAAAGTGAATATTTTTAAAATATGTTTCTACCATAGGTAGCCCTTGATTTCTACTTTCTAACCCAATTTTAACCACTCAATTTGGATTTGAAACGAAAAAATTTAGAAACAAAAAATTGACAGGGTGTCTAGTGGGCAGCTCAGGAACAGAGTTGGGATAGTCAACTTTTGGAGGCCTAAATGTTTGAATTTTTAAAACCTGTTATTATGGTAGATTCCCCTATGAATATAGTTTACAATTCAATTAGAATCACTCATTTTTTATATCGTATGGGGAAGTTATGATCAAAACACTTACTGTCTATTGTAAATCAGTACCCTTAAAACTATGTCTTTCTGGTTGTTCCTTACAGTATTTGACCTCTCAATTATTCTTTTCTTAAAAACCTGTTTCTATTAGAGATACATAAATTAATCTAATTTCATTTCCAATTTGAATAATTCGAATCTGACATTAAACGAAAACTTTATGCTTGAAATATCAATTGTTGGTCTAGGCTGGGTAATCGAAAATGACTTTGTTATGCAGGTTGTTATAACTAATATTGACATATCATATCATTGAATCTTTAAAACCTGTTTCTACGGGAGATAAACTTTGAATTAACTCTCATTTGGCTTTGGAATCACTCAATTTCAATGAAAAACAAAGAAGTTGTGATTAAAACACTGCAGGTTAGCATGATTGGCCACTGCTCTCCCACAAGTGACAGATAAATTTTGCTTTGTTATTTTCTCAATGGATTTGTTATAAAAAGTAACTACTTGTTGTTTTTTTGCATAATTCTTGGATTAGGGGAGCCCGATCACCTCTCTTTCTCCATGATTTAATGTTTTATTGCAGGTAGACACTCGTTTTTTTTGCAGGTCTTGGGAAAATAAAGAAGGTCAATTTATGGACGAGTGATTTTTGAAAGAAATTTTATGAAACAAAGGGAGTTTCATCCAAATCATTACCCAATGGATTCATAATAGAACAAATGAAGAATTAATTTCAATTTGAATATTCATGTCTTATCATTGCTGCCAAAACATTTTTCAAAGAGATCTTTTTTTTACATAATATCATAGCTGTTGTAACTTAATTTATTTATTTACATACTGCCTTTTGTTGCTTCTTTTCTGATTTCTTTTATATTTTGTGTTTTAGGTATTGCTTCATTCAAACTGTAACCCATCCTCAGCATCAATGCAGTGAACAACTAATTCATTCTTTGCGTGCTTGCATTTTATGATTGTGCATTTTGCTGTTCATTTTCTGAAGGGACAGCATTTGTGTGCATTTTTGTCGTTCCTGCTGTTCCTTTTTCAAAGGGACAACATTTTCGTTTTGCTATTCATTTTCCAAAGGAATAACACCTTTTGGGTCAGCCGTTCATTTTGTTGTTCCTTTTTCACGGTTCATTTTGTTGTTCCTTTTCGAAATGGAATAGTTGTTGTTCCTTTTCGAAATGGAACATCACTTCTGCACTTTGACGTTTTGATGTTCTTTTTCGAAATGGAACAACACTTCTGCACTTTCATGTTTTGTTGTTCCTTTTCAAAATGAAGCAGCACATTTTGCTGTTCCTTTTCGAAATGGAACAAAACTTCTGCACTTTCACGTTTTGTTGTTCCTTTTCGAATGGAACAACACTTCTGCACTTTCACGTTTTGCTGTTCCTTTTCGAAATGGAACAACACTTCTGCACTTTCACGTTTTGTTGTTCCTCTTCCAATGGAACAACACTTCTGCACTTTCACGTTTTGCTGTTCCTTTCTGAATGGAACAACACCTCTGCACTTTTACGTTTTGCTGTTCCTTTTCGAAATGGAACAACACTTCTGCACTTTCACGTTTTCTTGTTCCTTTTCGAAATGGAACAACACTTCTTCACTTTCACGTTTTGTTGTTCCTTTTCGAATGGAACATCACTTCTGCACTTTGACGTTTTTCTGTTCCTTTTTGAAATGGAACAACACTTCTGCACTTTCACGTTTTGTTGTTCCTTTCTGAATGGAACAACACTTCTGCACTTTCACGTTTTGTTGTTCCTTTTCAAATGGAACAACACTTCTGCACTTTCACGTTTTGTTGTTCCTTTTTGAAAGGAATATCACTTCGACACTTTTCATTTTTGTTGTTCATTTTCCAAAGGAATGGCACTTGCGTTTTTGTTGTTCCTTTTCCAAAGGAACGACACTTTTGATTTTTGCTGTTCATTTTCCAAAGGAATGACACTTGTGTTGTTGTTGTTCATTTTCTAAAGGAACGACACTTTTAGCTTTTGCTGTTCCTTTTTCCAAAGGAACAACATTTGCATTTTCACACTTTTTTGTGTGTATTTTTTCTTTTTTGGTATGCATTTCTTTGTTGTTCCCTACTCAGAACACCACTTTCTTTTTGAGTGTTTTTGTTGTTCCTTCAAAAAAGTAATACTTTGGGAGTATTTTTGAGAGAAACCCTTCCTTTCTCTTGTGGGATTATTCCTAGTTCATCTCAACCACATTTTCCTGTTTCTCTTTCATGGCATGAAGTACACTACTTTTATGAGGACAAGAATTATGAATTCTTTTGAAGTGAGTTATTATCATTCACGTTATGATCTTTAACATGATAGCTCCTTGATGATAGATTCTTTTCAAAAAGGACACAATTATTTATATACTACTTTACTGCATTGTTTTATGTTAAACATGATATTGATTGATCATCTTAATACCATGTTGGTTCCACCCTTCCTGGTTATAATCTTCTCCGTCTGTAATAAATGAGATTATGGGTATACTTTTTTGTATTGACACGTTCAACTTCTTCCACCATCCCTACTCTTAAGGAGTACTGAGCGTCCCTCTTTTTATCATAAAAATGTGTAATAACAACAAAATTTTGTTTGCATATGGAGGATAGGGGGTCTCATTACGAGCCAGCCTACCATGTTCATAAGGCTGTAACAAAGTGACATTCCCATTATGGCCACCACACCTTGGTTATGATCCATTGGATAGCCAAATTATCCTTGGAACAGGAGGTCTCATCACGAGCCGGCCTGATCACTTTTGCTACATCCCAGTGAATGGCAGTGTGGTTATCTGGTTACCACGCCAGCACACTGATCTCTTCTGTAGAACAGCATTGGAACTCTCCATTTATAAATTGAGGATCCTGGCTCATGTGGGTTAAAAAGCAACCCTGTCGAGGCTATGGACGCCTGCTGGCAGCAGAGGCTCTGCTTATGGTATTGATGTTATATCTTATTGTCAATTATTACTGTAATACCCTTTTCTTATTTTTTCTTTTTATCAGAGAAGTTATTTCCTTAATTATTTTTTCCCTGTTTTGAACCTTTATGCATGAGAAATTTTTTTATGATCAATCGCATCATTTTCAGTTAGAATACCATTAGTAAAGCATCTTTTTGGCATGTTCTTTTTCTCTTTGTTTTCATAACTTATCATCAATCCAAAGCGTCCTATCTTTTATTCATAACTATCTTTATACACTCTGCTCTCATTATAACCATAACTCTCGCCATCCTATCATTGATATGTGTACTCTACTGTTGTATTGTTCATTCCCTTGCCTTGCCATTAGCACAACACCTTTCATATGCTTTATGGTCATGGAATCTCTTTTCCAATTGGAGGGGGGAATATATGCATTATGGGATAGCATGCGATATGATTACTACACTCTGCCATAACTTGTTGATTTGATAAAATATTAGTATTGCATGTATACAAAAGTTTTTCTGATTGAAATTTTTGCATGCATTTTATCTATTGCTATTCAAAACACACACTATGGATTCAAGAACATTATATGCAAAATAGTGCTTTGTTTACAGGAGAACAACAAGTATGGGGAAAATCTCTATTCGCAGCATGACCACACTATTGCAACTAACAGCAAAGGCTCGAGCAACTCGTGAACGTGAACAATTCTTCAGACATGATGTGCTTGCCTGGATTCCACCTTTTGCATCACTTTCAGCATCAACTCTGCCTACATCAGCTTCAACAAATGCCAATCCATATCTGTCATTCCAAATTTTTCTTTTGGAGGTAAAACTTGAGGTAAAATAGCATAATTTTCTGATTTATTACGAATTTAGGAGAATTTCATGAAAATCCATTTTGAGCATTATTTATCATCATTCATTCCACATCTTTACCACTTCCCATTTTTTTCACCAGCATATCATCTTGGGGAAGTGCTGCTTTCATTCATTTCTTTCTTATAACCATGTCATTCATAGTCGTTATCATCCATTGCTATTCTTATTCATTCTCAACACCTCCCTTATTCCATGTTGTTTTACACCAATCATAGAATTCAACAGCTGGTAGCAAACGCCTCTATTTGTTTCCTAGCATTGCATGAGGGCATGCTAATTCTTCATAGAGGGGGAGGAATTGCTACGCATGATGGATGTTTTCTACTTTCTTTCTCATTTAATACATACAATTACAGTGCATAAATTGATTTCCATAATACTTTTAAAAACTATGAATTCAATTCTTGTGATTTCTGGAAAACACAGACATATTATTAAAATACACATACCGAGGTAATTTCAACTTAAATTGGTTCATAAAATTTCGGAAATCATGCACTCTCAACTACAACCATTTTGTTTATATCTCATGATCTGTGCATCAAAATGATCTGATTTTTGGATCATAAAAGCATTAATATATTTCAACAAAATCGGGTTCATAGTTTTTGGGAAAATGGTTAATGAAGGTTGTTGTTATTTATATCATATTTTGCTGCAACTTAATTGTTATGCCTTCATCAAGATTGCTAGAATTGAATATTCATTAATTGAGGAAGAATTCATTTGTTCTATCCATTTTATGAGCTAAGATGAATAAATTTTATTGCTTGGTTAACACATGGGTTTTGTCTTTGGGTTGCATGAGGACATGCAACATATTCAGTTTTTGTTCCATGAGGACATGCAATATATTCGGTGTGGGGGTGTGTTGGGTCATGAATACGACCACCTTTTTAACACTTATTTCATCCATTTTTACTATTGTCTATTATATTATTTGTTATAAGTTATCATTTAAATCCATTTTATAAATGATTTATGCCCTTATGGATGATTATTATTTATCTTCCTTTATTTCTAATAAATTGATGATTATGAATGATTTTATCAATGACAGTTTCAATAAATTAGTTGTAACATTATTTACCATTTTTAACCTCCAATATAATTTCTAGATTGAAGATTTGACCGTTAAATGTGCCAACTCATAAATTCGCTGGAATAAGAAGAGACAATTTTGCGGTTGAGATTCTGAGCAAATGAAGAAGTATTTGGAAAATCTGGAACATGGATTTTGTCCAAAATGGACCCAGTTAACTTCGTTAAAGAACGGTTTGCCCAAATTCGACTTGTACTGAGAGAAACATAGGGTTATTTGAGTACGCTTTTCTCAGATTTGTTGTTGCGGCCGTCCTCCAAATCTCAGCTGCAAAGCCAAATTTGTCTTTATCTTGTTGAGAGATGGATGGAAATATATCTTCTTGTTGATCAATATTTTTCGGGATATTGGCAATAGAAACAAGGCTCTCTTCTGGGAAGACACTTGGCAACAAAGGTCACAACTAGATCAAGATCAATACCATCAAATCAAACCAACATGCAAAATAGAGGGAAGAATAAAGTAAGTCAGTATTGGAAACCGAGTGAGGTAAAGTACAAATGGATAATCTAGTTGGATCAAAAGGACTAGGCTCCCCATAATAATCCTCAAGCCTCATCTACACTTTCTTCAGAACTTCGAAAAAGACAAATCCTCCTTCACTCTGCTGAGGACAAAATCACATGGTGCAAAAATTTAGCAAGTCTTTTCAATTTAAAAGAAGCCTATGGATACATTGCCAAGCTAGATATCCTGCAACCATACTCGAAATGGAATTCCATCTGTGACAAGAAGCATTGGCCTAAAATATCTATCTTTTGATGGCTAGTGATGCACAGGAAGATCTTAACGTGGGACAACTTAAGGAGAAAATGACTCATCGATCCCTTCAGATGCTATCTCTGTCAGAAAGAAGAGGAAACCCCCAATCACCTTCTGAATGAAGGCCCATACACATTCAGAATTTGGGACCGGATATTACTAGTATTCAACAGCTCAAATCGGGATCCCTCCTCCATATAGAACACCATCACGAACTCGAGGTCATCCTTCTCCTCACATCCGCTGGTTAATCATTCATGGAAACTAATTCTTGGTCTGGTATAATGGAAACTTTGGAAGGAGCACAATGCAAGAATCTTCTCGGGCATCCCCACTCAGGAGGAAATTATATTATCAAAGATCAAAAGATAAATCCGGGAAGCTGTGACTTCTTTACCCACTCAGACTCCCAAAGCCCCTCCCACCAACTTCGAAGAGAGAATTCTCTCAATGTTGGGCCTTCTTCAGATCAAGGTAAACGAATTCACGTCCTTCTCGAGGCATGACAATAAAAAATACATCTGGAGGTCGCCAAAGCTAGGAAACTTTAAACTCAACTATGATGGCATAGCAAAAGTTAATCCAAGCGAGCCAGGTTTTGGAGGGGCCTTTAAGACCTCGAAAGGTGAAATAATTTGGTATAAGAGGGAAACATAGATTTAGCCACAAACAATGTTGCTGAACTTCACTCTTTGGAAAATGGTATCAACATCGCACATAACTTAAAGCTTAGTCCTTTGATCGTGGAAGGAGATTCCATGCTGGCCACCTAGATAGGAAAAAAGTTACAACAGGACATCAACGTGGAAAAAGACTCGAACAACTCGCGTCTAAAAATAAATATATAGTAGATAAAACACATAATAGACATACTGGCAGGCCTCCACTTTCAGGCCATCAAAAGGAGTCGTGATAAGCTCACGGACGGAATTGCAAATGACGGTACAACTAGGACACTTCAGCTCAACTCCAGAGCATGGAAGGATCTCGAGGATGGTGACCTTCGTTAGAACTATGCATCCATTAATGACAAAGATATCCTATCTACCGAACAATAATTGTTCACGTACCCTTCATCATTGCAAGGTCAATTCCATGTATAGGAGGAAGGACATGATAGTGGCGCAGTGACTTCACGTGGATCCCTCATCCCGCCCTCACTAAAGCCTTCAAGAAACTCTATGTGTGAACTATAGAAACATGGTGGCAGATGAAAACCATCATGGGAATTCCTACCCACAATGAGGAGGAGTGTACCAAGGTACTCGAAACAAAGATTAACAACCTTACTAAGAAATTTGTCATCTATGTTGAATTTGTCCACCACTGTGAATTCATAACTCAAGATTCACTGCAATACACTGTCATCAGGAGAAATTTGACAATGAAGGTCCATTATGCATTTGAAGGCACGCCAAGCATCACAGGAGCCAGCAGGAGCCTCCACCAATCGCTTGAACTCTATCACGCAACAAGAGGGGGAGCACCAAGGAGACCCCCATAAGAGGGGGAGGTCCAAGGAGACCCCCATAAGCCTTGATGATGATCTCATGACCACCAACCAATCCCCATAAGCCTAGACGATGATCTCATGACCACTAAGCAAGAATGACTTCGGCCAAATCTCTTTTGTCTCTTTTCCTCTACTGAGTTCTTACTACTACAAACTTCTTAGTCTCAAAAATATTAGACTGAGGTCTAGTCTACTTGGCTTCAGCTTTAAGTAATACTCACCTTTTTTAGGATATTGTAAAAAGGGTTCTCCTATGTTTCTATCAAACAACAGACAACCCATTTTTGCCATGGCTACTGTGTAAAAGATATAATACTAAGGCCACTTTAGGCTTTTCTAGTCCTTGTGTCTCGCTTTTTCCCTTGCAAAACCCAATTAATGTAATTTTCAAGTTTTCTGAGTAATATATAATATCTTATTAAAAAAAAAAACATAATTTTTTTTCTTACTAAACAAAATGCCCAAACTTTCATAGTTACTTCACATATTGGCGTGAAGACAATGATATCTAAATTTAATTTATATCCACTTGTGTACAGGAAACAGGAATAGAGATTTATAAATACATAATATAGTTATCATATGGTTAATGTTGGCGTCACGAGAATGATGTGATCAACCAGGAAAAGTGTAGCGTCAGCCGAATGACCTGACAAATCATTCATAGTCCACCGTCAGTAGAATGACATAAATCAACGTTCGATAGGTGAATCGATGTAACTACCTCGACTTATTTGTACAATTGGGCAAACAAGTTATTCATAAATTTTTGTGAGCATTTCTTAGAGTTCAGGGAGGAGGAATTTTATAACATTTCCAATGTGATTTAATTCGTTGTTTTAATATTTGTGATGGTTCAAAAAACTTTCATGTGGCCAAATTTTGTAGTAACCTTTTACCATAATCTTGCATAGTGACCTTTTACCACAATCTTGTATGGAACCCTTATTCTAGTGTATTTTAAGTGTACTACTTCACTAATTGTCAATAATAATAGGATTGCATGTTTAATATACTTTTGTTTCGGTAGTCATGCTAATGATTTTTTGTTTTAACTCATTGAGAATCCATTTTAACAAATACCTTTTTAATGGTTAATGCTTTTAAGAATATATAGTTTTATGTTCTAAAATGATATATACCACTCTGAAGTGTTTTCATGTAATAATATTAATTGGATTCATACTTAAATAACTAAAGTTGATGTTTACTTATGGTTGAAAATATATTTATGAAAAAAAAATGAATTAAAAAAAAATGAGGATTTTCTTTCAAAATTATTATTAAATATTTTTTTGTGGGGAGGGCGGTAATGAATTTAGTTTACGACGAGATCATACTTTGCCCCTTTATTCAATTTTATAATCTATTAATTTGAATTTAAGTTGGTGTGGTGGAGAGCCCCTCCTCCAGTTTTTCCTTTGTTTTGGATTGAAAAGGGGTTGCATAGAGCCCTTCCTTTGACTCCAATATTTGTTTTAGAAAAGTTTTTGAGATTACTGGTGTTGTAATCATATTGAAATTTTCATGAATAAAGGTGACCTGGATGATCTCATGTATAAATTAAGGTTGTGTTACACAATTTTATGCATCATTTTTAATCATTGACCCAAAGAACCATTACAATCATGTCAATAGTTGGCACTATCAATATACAATTCCCAATCAAATCCATTCACAAGTTCCAAGTAAATCCATGGACTATTGAAAAGTAAAAGTTATGGGATGATCAATGTCATATACACATTGCAAAGAAAGGGTTACAAGATATTTGAACGATTGAGAAAGTTTCACAATTAGAAGAAATCCTTGCACTTGTGGAACCAACACATGGATTGTTGAGCGTGAATGGTAGTTTTAAAAGTCACTCGGCAAACCTCGAGGAAACCACTCATAAATCCCAATGAGGTTTCCACTAGAATGACTATAGAATGGATAGAAAACTAAATAGTGATGATTATATTTTTAGCCACAATAAATAAGAATGACGAACCTATCTAAACCATAGGGTAGTATTAGTTTCAACTAATTATGTGAGGGTTTAAAAATATCATCTAAAGACCATTAAATTTTATGACTATATAAAGTCCAAAAATTCTATGAAAATTTTTCCAAGTAGCTTTTGGAAAATTGTAGAATCCTTGTGATTGAATTCACACATGGGATTGTGGCCTTGCTAAAGTTATTGTGAGTGCAACCTACCATTTCCTAAAAAGTATCTATGGGCGTACAATGTAGAATTCTTGTGATTGAATTCACACATGGGATTGTGGCCTTGCTAACGTTAACTTACAATCCTTGCGAACAAGCCATGATGTCGAATGACTATTCCATGGAAAATTTTAGGGGCTAATATTGGCACTTGGCCTAATTTTCCATTTAGCCAATTTCCATTTTTCCTAAAAGTGATTGGCCCAAATTTTAGAATATAAAATTATTTTACTTTAAATATCACCAAAATTTTATATCTATAATATCAAAATAATTAAATAAATTAAATATTTTTTTAAAAGTATGATGAAACATTTTACATTTTGCATATTAGGGGCTATAATATTCACTAAGGTGTCGAAATTTTAAGTTAAACTCCAATCCTCAAAAAATTTCGCTATATTATTCTCCAATTATTTTTGGAGTAACTAAGACATCTATTTCCTAGATGTCAATACCTTCTTAGGATGTTGCACACTTGGACAATGAAAATCCTTGATCACAATATTTAAAACCCTATCAACTATTCAAGTGAAACAACTATTTTCTTACTACCTCCCAAAATGAGCCCCTCTTCTTGAAATTATCTTTCCTTTGGAAGGTTCTATCTTCATAAAGCCTTCTAGAGAAGCACTTTTGATGATTTTTGTCACAGTAGAATAGGATGATGATGATGAAAATAGTGTTGAAGTTAGCTTGGGAATGATGGAAAATATTTTGGCCAATTAAACTTACACTATGACAAACATAACTATGACTCTTACACACATGTTAGGTATTTCTTTTGTATAAACATACAGTGTATCTTGGATTTATAGCTTGAGCATGTCATAATTATCCTTAATCATAGAAGTCATGTTCATTGAATATTTCATTTAGAAAGAAGAAATTGTAATAGACCCTAATGCCAACTTTTAAAAGTGATAATTCAATAAAAATAATATAACAACCACTAAGAGAGTCTACTTGGTTTATAGGGTTGTAGGCACATCTAAATTAGACATGATTTAATCCATTGCTTCATATTTGTTCTAATAACTTTATGATTGGGAAGTTCTCAAGATCCATAAAGTTAATAAAAATTACTCATCAAAACCACTAAATATACTATTATTATTAAAAATATTAATTATTGACTTTATGTGGTAGCATATTCCAAGATTCTTATTAAAATGGATGCTAAAGCAATGTGAATGCCCAAATCTATTAATAAAAAAATTGTGTTACCATAAATTTATTAAAAATCCTATGTAATAAGAATTGTGTTACCT
The DNA here is from genome assembly GCA_000404065.3 of Pinus taeda. Classification (NCBI taxonomy): domain Eukaryota; kingdom Viridiplantae; phylum Streptophyta; class Pinopsida; order Pinales; family Pinaceae; genus Pinus; species Pinus taeda. The sequence continues at coordinate 3,317 of APFE030812563.1, read as the reverse complement.
TATCCATAAAAAAATTTAAGAGTTGATTTTTTGGACTTTGCCATGTAGGAATGTGGAAAAATTTGAGGTGAAATCTTGATTTGTGTTATTTAAACTAGTTTTTTGACTGTATATATAGATTGATCACCATAGAAACCCTGGAGCACTGAAAAACCCCTAGGCACAGAATTACCATCAAACTTGTGATTGAATAAATTCCTGGGGAATTTTATAAAAATTTAACCACTCACTGTGAAAGCTTCCAAAAAAGCCCCAGTAAAAATAACTCTTTTTAAAAAACCTAACTAATATTCTTATTGCTTTTGGGTTGGAGAGAGAAAATAGAAAGTGAGGATTCTAAGAAATGACATATTTTTCCACTTTCATTTCCATACAATATAATATATTGTTTTGACATAGAACCAAGCACCACAGATTCTGGCTAAAAACGAATAACTGGTCTGTCCAATTGCGCGAAAGATTTTGGCTAAAAAAGAATAACTAGTGTGGCCCATTGCACGAATAAATTCAGAGAATTTTATTTTTCCTCCCTGAAAAAGGTAACTCATCTGCCCAATTGCGCGAATAATTTCATAGATCCGTAAATAGGGCGTCGACCATATGGATCCTCGATCTATGTCATCCTCCTGACGCTGGACTTTGCATGATTGATCATGGCATTCTCGTGATAAGACTTTCTCAACTTTAGTGGGAATGGGAATGGGAACTTTTCTTCAGCATCAAACTTTTTTGTAAATTTAATACATGAAACATCAAATGCTCCTCACATGCACTGAAAGCTTCAAAATTTGACCCTGGTTGGGAGTCTAGATGGTTTGCAAATTTGACCCTGGTTGGGAGTGTAGATGGTTTTCAAATCCCAGTTTGGAGTTCGACTGCTTCTATATAAGGCAGCCTATACCATTGTATTTCTCACCTCTTGGTTACAGACTTTTGGCCTCCAGTTGTAGGTATGGTTGTAGATTTGGTGTAACATAGGTATTGTTGTATATTTTCTATTATGAATATCAATGATTTGCTCAAATTCTATGTCCACGTTATGCATTGACGCACAATTATCAATGATTTTCTCATGTTATGTAGTGATGCACTTCAACATATTGAGTTGAACTGAAGGCGTCTGTTTTGCAGAAGTAGTATCGTGTGAAACTCAGCGGCAACAACATGAACTTCGGCGGCAACAACAACACGGTCGACCGCAGGTGCAACAGCATGAACTTCGGCGGCAACAACAACACGGTCGACCGCAGGTGCAACAGCGGCGACCAGAACGTCATTGGCCCCAACAGCCAGATCGTTGGCAATCCCATCCTCGGCGACAACAGCGGCAACACCACCAACAGCGGCAACGAAATCAACAGCGGCAACAACAACATGATAAACAGCAACAACGCCTGTGACGCGTGCAGCGACAACGAAGTCAACATCGGTAAAGGAAGCTTAAGTAACCTTAAATAGACCAACTTAAAGCACCAGGTAATGGCAACTTCAGTAGACGAACTGCACTCACATATATTTCTATGTCTTTTCATAGCACAAAGACGTCATGATTTTCTTTTCTTTTGCTTAATTACGTTGTTATTGCATGGCAGGTACGCGAAATAATAAATGCAGTAGAAGGTTATCTGTTTATCTAAGACCGACTATGGTTGATATATATAGTTAGTTTAGAGCCAAATAGTCTACTTATAAGGCATTCCCATATAAGGCTTTCCCATATCAATTTATGTATGTTGGATGCTGCTATATTGTAATTTTAATTTATGTATTAGTAAACTATGTACCTGGTTAATCTGTTATAATGTTTTTTAATGGTTTAGAAAACCTCTTATTTAATGTTTTTGTTGTCATACTTCATAATAAGTTAACTGAATAACCAAGTAAATAAACAAATTAATTTAATGGCTGAATAGGCATGGCCATGGATGGTTATGCTATTATGCAATAGTTATGTTATTATGGTCTCAAATTAATTTAATGGCTGAATAGGCATGGCCATGGATGGTTATGCTATTATGATCTCATTAGCATATGCAATGGTTATGTTATTATGGTCTCATTTGCATATGCAAGACAGATGTGTATCACATTCACATTCTACTTAGATGTTGGCATATTGTAATTTTGATTTATGCAGTAGCAAACTAGCTTCCTAGTTACTCTGTTTTAATGTTGTTAATAGTGTGGTGGTCATATTTTTATTGAATAGCGGAATAAATAAATAAATTAATTTAAAATATATCAATTGAAATTAAATCAAAAATATATGTTTTTTAAGTAAACTATGGCTTATAAATATAAAAAGAAAGTAATATTTAATATATATTATATCATATATATAATTTATAAAAGATTACTATACCTTATTAATATTTATAGTCACCCAAGTTAATCTAGAAATTTTACAAGAATCTTTAATTGCCAATTTGTGGTGAGGTCACCTCTTATAAAAATTTGGAAACTTGTACTTATACTAGTTGTTTTTAGAATTAAAATGTCTCAAATATTCTTCTTGGCCATTTATTTACTTGTCCAACTTGATTTCTAGTTATTAATATTTTATTGTTGAAAAAAAATCTTGTTAACAAAGTGTGTCCATAATTATAAAATTAATCTTTTTTTATCATTTTTATAACCCTAACACTATTTATTTATACTTACATTGAAAATTTATTGGAAAATTAAATACATTATGTATTTACCTAGATAAATTCACCATACAACTAGGGTGTTGCTTCATGGTTTGGGATTGTTCAAATTTTTCACATTAGACATGAATTCGTTAATCTCATTATTAATATATAATTATTTTTTAGCCTACTTTCCTCTTTAATACCAATGTCAATGATTACACTTTCTTAATCATGTAATGTTATGGAATAATCTTCAATAGTGGAATTATATTTAACATTGAATATGACAAAATTAATAATGGATATTCTCATTTTTTAATGAATATTTCTTCTACTCTTACACTAAGCAACAAAAGTATTTTTAGTTTCTACGACCTTAATGTGGAGGCTTTTTTAGTTATCATGGGAGAGTGTGTAATTAATGAAGGACATTTCAAATGTATTCTCATATCTTATGTTGAGGAAAATGTTTAATGTTTCATTCTTTATGGTGTCATTGTTTTTAACCAAATCTTTAAGTATTTCCACTTTATATTTCGAACAATTCTTTTATTTCATGCAATCTTTGATATAATTGAAAGTAAGATTTCCATATTTCAATTAAAGTCAAGATTCTGATTTTTCTGCAAACAATTTGACATATCTATTGTTGGAACATTAGTATTTCTTTATTTTAGAATGCTC
>APFE030812558.1:143103-154933 GCA_000404065.3 Pinus taeda | reverse complement strand
TCTTGATGTTTTATTGTTATTGATGCTGCTATATTGATGATCAACGTAGAGGAGCTCATGTATTGTGTATGTTTTCCGCAATAGTACATGATCAGGATAATCTCTGTTGAATATGTGTTAAATTATTCAAAATTTCTACACTTGAAACATTCTTCACTATCCAACTGTGCAATGAAATATTTTCTTTCATAATTGATCTCAACACCAAATTCTTAATGGTCCAAGCTCCTGACATATTGAGCTCCTTTTTCCATAAGGTCGCTACTATGACCAAAGACTTATCTGAAAATGAAAGTAAGCTCCTATTTTGGTTCGGGCCTTTTTTGGTGCTACACTCAAGTAAGCCATCCTGAATATTGAATTTCCAAACAACATATGATTTCAAGCTCATTCTCCAATCCCAATAAAATTCCAAGGGTTCTAAAACACAAGAAATCATTAGCAAACACCACCTGTTAACACAAATTCTAATGCAGTACCACATGATCAACTAACTAAACTTCTTCTATCATGATGAAATCATCCTACCACATGGAGTCCTCTGAGTGGTGCCACATTTCACATGAATGTCCCCACTTGGCTATCCAAAAACTCAAAAGCTAATTTCTACCTATCACGTGCACAAGGATCCATGTCATCATCCATGTCTAGTCAGTGCCACCTCATTGGTCATGTCCTTTTGCCATGCCATCAACATGTATGGAGAGTAATTTTGGGTTCATATGTTGCTCTTGTGTTTCCCTTGAAACAAAAATTCAGGACCAAATTCTTTGTCTACACTAGAACTATGACATCACACTGAATTTTGTGCATGTTTTTGGGCTCAAGACCCTTATGCACCTGCACCTACACCCCCAAACAACTCATCTTTGGCAATTCTCCAACACCTACACCACCTAATTTCTTGTCTAGCTTGAACAATTGAATACCCAAAGCTAGTGCAGACTTTGGTCTTTCTACCACACACTTGTTACTTTCTTCACAAATAGCTTGAACCTTCAAACTTCCTCAACTAAGGCCGACCACCTAACTTCAACTTGCAATATCTCTTCAACCCATAGGATATTTTATGATTGTGATACATCATTAGACTAGAAATATATCCATCTAAGAATTTTGTGTGGGAATTTGACTTGAACTTATTCCCATAAACTATCTACATCAATTAGGTTGTTGAATCACGCAACCACTGGTTATAGTCATATTATTTTTAAGGATTCTTCAATTATTCTGCTACTATGATGGTTATCTACCAATGACCTAAAAAATTAGCTTGATGTTTCCATTAAAATCAATGGTTGCATAACATAAGTCTTTAAGAATAATCACATATTCCAATCAATGATAACACTATGTCTAACAATCTCCCCCTTTGGCATTGATGAAAACTACACCAAAAAAGTCAAAAGAATTGATGAAAATGGCATGCAACAAAAAGAAATAACACATGGCTTGCAACAAAACTTGCCTTGACACCAATCAAGCTCACTCTTCTCTACGTTCAATACTCCCCTTGAATGTGATACATACCATGGTTGATTACTTACTATGCCTTACTGAGTTGCTTGCTTTGAGTATCAGTGATCTCTGCTCCCCCTACAACCCAATGCCTTGGGAAATGTTTGAGCACACTATTCTCCTCCTTTGACATCAATGGAAAAGTGTGTAATTTACTAAAGACTCTCCTCCTAAGTCTATTTCTTCTCCAGCCAACATAACTTCTTTGATCGCCACATCATCCCAATTCACTGTACTTCTCCTGCACAACATTCTACTAGTGTATCCTACTTGTGATATAACTCAAGGAAATGAGTATTTGTTTAACTTTAGACACTTTGAGTCATTTTCATGATGGAGAGACCACTCACAATTTATGTTAGTGGTACTCAAAGTACCCCTTCAGTAGTGAATTTGTTGAAAATACTAACGGGGGGGGGGAGAAATCAATATTCCTTAGAAATTAACACTTTTAAATCTTTTCAGAGCATTACTTAATCTGCAATTATTATTAATGTTTATGCAGTAATAATAGTAAATAAAAGAACACAGTAGACACAATAATTTTGGGTGGAAAATCCCCTCTGAGCCAAAAACCATTGACTTCTTTTCTAATAAATTCTTTAATCTTCAACGCCAACTGAAATGAAAGCAACAACTTCCTAGAATTCTAGAAAAGATTTCTTCTTTAGCTCCCACTGGAAGGATGACCCAACGCCCTGGCTTCTTTAGTAGTGAATTGAATGGATGCCCCAACATCCTAGACCAACCTACCACTCTGAAGTGTTCACAACTACAATTTGTAAGTGGCTTCATGCTCCATCCTAGCACCTCCCTCCCACCCTATAATGACTATAATGAGACAAGAGTGTGGATTCTCATACCAGGGACAATGATCCACGATACAATATGATTTACAATGATTTTGACCAAACACCCAATCACACTATGACCTACAACCCAACCATGACATCATTGAAACAAAGATTCCTATACCTCCCAATAATTCCTTTTCGACTCTAGGCAGATTGAGTCTTTTACAATAATGACTCTTCCAATGATGACACTTTTACAACTTTATAATGATGATAATTGGCCTTGACACTTCTTCACAATATATGGATGGTTGTCATGTCTTCAAAGGATGTCCCACTGCAATGCTTCTTTTGATTTGATACTTATACTCTTAAATTCTTTCTTGAAGTTGTACTTTAATATTCTTCTACCTTCAAGCACAATTTTCCCAATGAAACCAATCCAAAAACAGAACAAAATACCCTTCAACTTACTTCTGCCTGCAAAAAACATGTAAGTGCATATTAATGAATAAATTAAAATTAAAATTACAATGCATACCTGAAGTGTGCTTGTCACTTTTTTTGTTGACTTGTTGCAACAGTAGACAAACATTCCTATTCTTGATATAGTTCTGGACTCTATGCAAGACTATATCCAAAACTTACCTAAAGATATATACAATAAATATTGATGATAGACCCTAGACTTGTGATGGACTAAGTTATAAGTACAATAACAGATACCATTCTATCAACTATGACAAGACAAGTAACATGAACTTACAACATCATATATATTTAGCAAACTTGGTGTAGCATCAAGAATATGTAGCATAAAATGTGTAGTATCAAGAATAAGACATCAGAAAAACTAATTGTGACATATACAGACATAGAGATATAACCAAGACACTGTATATACTTACATTTTCCTCCAAAAAAATATGTTAGAGATGATACTCAAAATTCAAACGTAAACACTAATCATACATGCCTTGTTGTAGGAGACTTACCCTTGACTATTGATGTGTGGTCCTTACTGTAGTGATCCTTGAATGCATGCTTTTTCTTTCCTTACTGTAGTGGTCCTTATATATGTAATTTTAGATCTCCAGGGTCTAAAATTTCATCTTGTGGTATCCCTTTGAGTCCTCTTTCCAACCCCAGAGGTCTGATCAATATTTGGTTCTTCAAGAAAGATTTATGCCCAATATCCCACGACGACCTGATTATAGACTTGTCCAATAGAGAGAACTTGTACGAAGTGCCATATGTCACTATTGTGACTTTCGACCTTGAAAACTCTACTCAACAAATGATAGTATATCCTATTTATATGACTATTTACAAAATTTTAATCCAATGCTCAGAGAGAAAGTAATGACGATTTTCCCAATGTCACATGTTTGACATGGAATTTGGGAGCCTGCAAAAACCCCAACTTCCTCCGATCATATCTTCAAAAATATAGCGAACCAAGATAAAAAATTTGGTCACGATGTTAATAAATATTTCTTCTCAAATGGTTTTAAGTTGATCATTGGAAGCTTCGCAGAAAAAAAGTTATAGCGAAAATTCCACAATTACTTGTTTTAAGCCACAAAATCCCTACTAGAGGAGGATATGAGGGTCATTATTTTTATGAATGTCTTGAATTGAGAGGGTCCTCAACAAGTCAAAGTTGGATGGATTTTAGGATTTTTTTTTTTATTAATTATTGATTATTCAATTACCACAACCAATTATGAGTGCCATGTCACAACCCCATAGGGTTTTAACTCACTAACTAGGGTTACTAACTTCAAACATGAATATCTCTAAAACCGTGAAGAATTGCTTGGCGTGCCATATATCAACGAAAATATATTGACTAGTAGAATCCATCTAGAATATCCTTGACTCAAAATAGAGTAAGTTGTCAAGTAAAATTTCCCTTGCAAGATCAGGGTAGCCCCTGGTGCTACTTGGGTTGACTCCATGACAACCACTGATCAACAATATCCCCCTTTGCATTGATGGCAACGCAAGTACTTCCCCTACGATTATGACACCTCTTACTCCTGTCTTATCTCCCCCTTTGTCATCAATGGCAAAGGGTAACTCCCCCTGATAAACAGGAATCATGAGGACCTGTATACACATCCACTCTCGCTCTCTACTTGAGTAGATAAGAGAAAAAGTCTAATGAAAACTTTGGATAATCCAAATATTTTGGCGAAGATACTCATATGCTTCACGAGGTAATGGTTTGGTAAAGCCGTCAGCGATTTGTTCCTTTGTGCCAAAATATTCAAGCTTGATATTGTTTTCAACGACCTTCTCTCTAACGAAACGATATTTAATCGGAATGTGCTTCGTTTTGGAATGCATCACAAGATTCTTGGAGATACTGATGGAGTTGGTGTTATCACAAAAGATGGGTGTTGGTGGATAGAATTTTTCTACTTTTTGGTCTCTATCCTATCCCAAAAACACCACCTTAACCCCTGTTTTAACCCTGAAGGCCTATCTATTCCCGTACTTTTTCCCAATTGCACACATTCCTGCACTCCTCTTATTTTTTTCATATCCAAAGGTTATATATGTACTTAATCATTAAATTTACAGGTTTTATATCTTAAAATGTCTTTGCAACTAATACATTCCTTTCCTAAGTAATTCGATGGAACCAAAGTGTTAATTTATGTGAGAGATTTGGTTGGTGTAGGAATTGTGCTTGTACTGGTCAAGGTTCCCGTTCTTTCGAGGAAATTGTCAATTTTCTTTGAATCACCTCTTATGGATGGGACAACTCAATAGACCATGAACATTTCTTGTCTAAGAGATCAGTTTCCTTGCTGGGCTCGACACTTAGAGAAGAAGGCAAGATATGAAGGTTGGAATTCGGCTACAAAACCCTTGTTTAGACCTTCTGTGAATAGCTAAAAGGCTTAATATATCCTGTCATTATATTTTTGTTGTGGCCAAGAGCCGAAGCATGTACTTAAAAGGGTTTCTCTGTAGATGTTAGAGAGTGATGCTGTGTTAAACTTTTGCTACCAACTGTAATTTATGAGTATCGCCATTTCTAGTTGGATCAAGGATCCACGATGTGTATTTTCTCTTTTTGAAACTTAATACAAAGGAACATGCCAATTGTGAATTTATTTGTCTCAATATTGTTGTGATGCTCCATTTGAGCGCTTGGAGTTTTCTATTTTGTTACAGGGAAATGAGCTAGTTGGATAGGGCCCAACCAACATAGCTCGTTCTCTCTTCATTAAAGGTGTGTTAGATTTATTTTCATGCAAGGTTAGTGAAGCAGATCATGTTTGGATTCTTTCATAGATGATGGACTTTAATTTCTTGCAAGTTGTGTGATCTGGATCCAAATGTGCGTGTGGTTCATTTTCATTTAATTTTATTTCGTTCCATTCTTTCCTATAAATGTGTGCTGCCCTTTTCATTACAAAGTAAATGTACATCTATCTTCCTGCACCAGTGTGTTTTTGTTTCAGCAAGTTTAAAGTTTCCTTTACTCATTGCAACCAATCATTTTTATTTCTATGGGTGTATTATTCTTCTGCAAATAGTGTTTGTTTTTAGTGAAGCATATTCCAATATTCAAGCTCAGATCTAGTTTTGATTAACGTCAATAAGCTTTCACTGAAACATTGTTGCATTACTTGGATCTGTACCTGCACTCGCTGCAGGACTTAATACTAAATTTATCATAAGGATTCCCTGAGTTAAAATGATTATTTGTATAATGGTACAGATCTAATTTACTTAATGAACAATCATCTCAAGAAAGAGCTTGTTGATGTTTGGGTCAAAGTAGTTTCCAAGTAAAATGGTTTCTTATTTCAATATAAATTCCCTTTGGCTGTGAAAGAACCTTTCATTTCCATGCATGTGGTTAGTTAATGATTTATTTTTATTATAGAGGTTCACTTTACAGTTTTGTTTTCACCTTGCATTTATTTTCTTAGTTAACACACTTTTATTTCTTGCAATTGATTTGGAAACCAAGTACAGGAACTCTAATTTCCAAGTACAGGAACAAAGTGCTCTAGTACAAAGGCTCAGAGCTCTTGTATGAAGGTCAATATCTTTAGTAAGGGCCAAATATAAATACTTCTAGTATAGAAGATTTGCTCTAGTACAAGAACAACATTCAAGTACAAGAACCTTGTTGTCGCACAGGAATGACAACTTGGTACAGGAAGGAAAATCTTGAGGAAGACAGACATCCTAACTAGTTGTATCATTCTTCTATCTTACAACCATACTGAAGAGAATCTAAAATATTTATTTTATTGATTCAGATTGTTCATGACGAATTGAGAGTTTCCTTTATTTGAGTTTCTGCAAAGTACATTGTCTTCATTCAACACCAGATTTTTCTTGGTATTCATTGTCGTTTGAACTTTCCTTTCAAGTCTACAATTTGTAATAAAATAGGTAGGAATACAATTAGAGAAGGTTCATATCATTTCTTGGAATTTTCTTGTGCTACACCTCGAAGTGTACGAAACCCCAGGTTGACAAATCAAGTGTTGAAAGGAGTTTGTTGAACTGTAATTCCTACACCCAACAATGGGACTAGGCTCATCAAACTTAACTTGAAGATCTTGCAATGTTTTCTTCATCCGAAGAAATTGAGTACAACAAGCTTTTGTCGCAATGTATTGTTCTTTCTCTATGGATAAAAATATTGAAGACTATTTTTTACTTAACCATGAGGCAAGGCAACCACTTATGTAGAACGCTGCTCCATTGGTACTCTTACAATCATCAACACTTCCTTCCCAATCTGCATCTGTATAAGCTTGGATGACCAAATCATTTCCTTAGGGATACCATAGACCATATTCTGTTGTTCCCTTAAGATACCGAAGAATTCTTTTGACGACAATAATATGAGCTTCTTTTGGTGCTGCTTGGAATCTTGCTACTTGTCCAACTACCTACATCACATCAGGTCGGGAGGCTATCACATATAAGAGACTACCAATCATGGATCCATACAACCTTTGGTCCACATCCTTTGACGAATCTTCTAAGCTTAACTTGCAACCTGTTATCATGGGGGTAAGGACTGGCTTGCAATATTGCATCTGGAATTTTTTGAGAATTTCCTTGATGTACTTGGTTTGACATATGAATATTTCTTTATCTTGCGAAGAAATCTGAAGCCCCAAAAAGTATGGCATCTCGCAAAGCATAGAAATTTCAAACTCACTTTGCATTTTTGTGGAAAAGCCTTTACTTAATCTATCATCATTGCTTCCAAATATTATATCATCCACATATACCTTGATAATTGTTAGGTTATCTTGATCCACTTTCACATAAATATTGATGTAAGCACTTCCTTTCTTGAATCCCTATTGATGTAGATATCCATCAAGATGAGCGAACCAAGCCCTAGGAGCTTGCGTGAGACCATATAGAGCCTTCTTTAATCTGTAGATCTAGTCTTCTTTGTCGGAGAGCAAAAAACCTTCGGGTTGTTCAATGTAAACTTCTTCCTCCAATTCACCATTTAGAAAAGCTAACTTAACATACATTTGGTTGACCTCAATTTTTCTCGAGAAAGCGTAAGGGAGAAACATCCTGATAGCTTCCATTCTAGCAATGGGAGCAAATGTTTCTTCAAAATTAATTCCTTCAGCCTATGCATATTCTTTGCAGAGTAATCTTGCCTTATTCCCAGTAACCTGTAATCCTTCAACTATTTTGCTCCCCCTGAACCTGTAATGAAACTGCCATCCTGTTCAAACTACCTTCCTGACAATAATAGGCTTGTGCCATATACTGCTGCATAGACTCCTCCTCTACAAACATTAAGGAGTCAATAAGCCATATTGTTCAAAATAGTGAATCACCTAAAGGGCCATATTTACTTAAGTCATTATCCGCAACAACTGCTAACTCCTCATGACCTTTTGCTTTTACAAATCCTAAAAGCATAACTGTTGAAACCTTGTTATCTTCTTTGTTTTCCTATACCTATTTCCTTTTCCATGCCTTCTTATTCCTGCAATCTCGAGCCATGTGACCATATTTATGAAACTTGAAGCATTCAATGTTTTCCATAGGCGATTACATTTGATATCTGCAACCGTGAGCACTATGGCCATAGTTATGGAATTTGAAACATTCAATGTTTGTCACATCTAGCACGTGTTCTCTTCTGACAAAATCATCGTGGAATTTGTCTCATGATCATGCAAACTTGCTTCTAGGGTTTTACAGATAATGACTGTACATGTCAAAAAATTCACAATCCCTAGCCATATTTCCATAGTTAGCTCATAAGAAGAAATAACCATCAAATGAACATGCGTACCTCTATAATTCATGCAGAGGCAGTGGTCCTTGATAATTATCCCTGTCAACAACTTTATAATCCCTCACCATATGTCCAAAGTTAGCACATGAAAAACAATAAATAGTAAATAAATGAACACACCTGGAAGATTTTTCATTCTTCTTTGAAGCCGATGATATAGTATATTGTCATCCTTTATCTTTGACTACTTTGGCATCATTCTTCGGAGTTACAATGTTCTTCTTTTTTTCAATCGTCTTCTCAATCCCATTATGAGAAGATGTGGAGGCTGCACCTTCATCAATTGGAGCCTTACATGTTCTTTTTTCCAATTCTCTATTTTTCCTGTCCATGACCTGTAAATTGTCCTTTTCTTTGAGCTTGTTGATCTCATTAAGCACTAGATCAAGTTCTTCTTGCTTTTGAGCAAGATCTTCTTGAAACCATATTTTCAAGATCTCCCTTATTTTTTCTGCCTCCTCAACTTGTAGCTTGAGAAGAGTGGTCTTTTCTAATTCTCTGTTGAGAGCCTGTATATGTTCCTTCTGATCCTCGTTTTCAATCCTGAGCATGCTTATCTTTGCAAACACTATGTTGAGTTCTTGTTGCTTCTATTGGACTTCTCTCTTGAGGTCTTGTGTATTTGTATTCTTGACTTCTTCCAATTGAGTTCTAAGACTACTAATCATCTTCTCAGACTCTTCATTTTCACTGATGAGTTCTTTTGTTGTCTTTAATTCTTCTTCCAAAAGTCTTGTCTTTTCCTTTTGATTTTTGAGTTCCTTTATCACCTTGATCACTTGATTTTGAAACTTTGTCTTACTTGTTTCTCCAATTTCTTCATCATAATCAGAAGGATCTAAATTTTCAATAACATCTTTACCTGATTTCTTTGTTGAATAGAGATTATGAATATTTTCCAAAAGAGCTTTCGTTGTTGAACATTGACCAGTTTTTGTTTTCAAAAAATTTGGAAATACATTAAAAATTACATTCATGGCCTTTGAATTGTAACTTTTAGCTTCATCAGTAGATGTGTCCCCAGAAACAAGTGATTCCTATACTCCATGTGCCTGCAAATGTACTTCCATACTAGATTCCCATATCCAATAATTATTTGCATGAAAATCATGGATTGGTACACAATACTCACTTTCTTTAGATTTTATTATACATGTACCTTCCTTTGAAATCCTTGTAACTTGCTTCTTTGACTTTCCCATCTCTATGATCTGAAAACCGCCTTCCAGCAGTTAAGTTGTTACTAAAGGAACCAAGCTTTGAAACCATTTGTTGGAAATACTAAAGGGGGGATGGGGTGAATTAGTATTCCTTAGCAATTAAAAATTTTAAATTTTTAGAGAATTAGTTAATCTTGAATTATTATTAATATTCATGCAATAATAGTATTAAAGATAAGTACACAGTAGAAACAAGAATTTTAGGTGGAAAACCCCCTTCGAGTCAAAAACCACCAAACACTTTTCTAATAAATTCTTGAATCTTCAACCCCAACTAAAATGAAAGAAACAACTTCCTAGAATTCTAGAAAAGCATTCTTCTCTAGCTCCGACTAGAAGGATGACCCAACACCCTGGTTTCTTCAATAGTCAACTGAATGGATGCCCCAACATCCTAGACCAACCTACCACCCTGAATTGTTCATAGGATCCAACCTGTAGGCAACGTCATGCACTAGCCTAAAACCTCCCTCCCACCCTATAATGACTGTAATGATACAAGAGTGTGGATTCTCGTACCAGGGACAATGATCCATGATACAATATGATTTACAATGATTTTGACCGAATGCCCAACCACACTATGACCTACAACCCAACCATGACATCATTTGAACAAAGACTCCTATACCTCCCAATAATGTCTTTTCGACTCTAGGAAGATTGACCTTTTAACAATAATGACTCTTCTAATGTTGACACTTTTACAAATAACCCTTTTACAACTTTACAATGATCACAATTGGCCTTGACACTTCTTCACAATATACAGATGGTTATCATGTATTCAAAGGATGTACCACTATAATGCTTCCTTTGATTTGATAATTCTTCTCTTGAATTCTTGCTTGAGGTTGTACTTGAATCTTCTTCTACCTACATGAAAAATTTGCCTGGCAAAACCAATCCCAAAACAAAACAAAATACCCTTCAACTTACCTCTGCCTGCAAAACACATGTAAGTGCATAATAATGAATAAATACAAATTGAAATTACAATGCATACCTGAAGCGTGCTTGTCACTTTTGTTGTTGACTTGTTGCAATAGTAGGCAAAGACTCCCACTCTTGATATAGGCCTCGACTCTATGCAAGACTATATCAAAAACTGACCTAAAGATATATATAATAAAAATTGATGCTAACCCTAGACTTGTGATGGAACAAGTTCTAAGTACAACAACAGAGACCATTCTATCAACTATGACAAGACAAGTAACATGAACTTACAACATCATATATATCTACCAAACTTGGTGTAGCATCAAGAATATGTAGCATAAAATGTGTAGTATCAAGAATAGGACATCCGAAAAACTAATTGTGGCATATAGAGACACAGAGATATAACCAAGACATTGTATATACTTATGTTGTCTTGTAAAAATATATTTTAGAGATGATACTCAAAATTAAAATGTAAACACTAATCATACATACTTTAATACAGGAAACTTACCCTTGACTTTTGATGTGTGGTCCTTACTGTTGGAAATAATACTGAGGGGAGGGGGGGTGAATCAGTATTATCAAACTCTTATCAATTTATGCAAATATTTTCAGATCTGACAATTGAAACTTGCATATACCTTCCAAACTTATAATTTAATTTATTCTTCAGATGTTTGTCATTAATCTGTATGTGAGAACCATAGAATAATGAGGAGGAACACAAAATAGACAGTCACACCAAGGAACACAAGATGTAAGGTGGAAACCCAATGTGGGTGAAAACCACCTACTGCAATATGTCTCTATCTTCTTTCAATTAGGAACTTCTTACAATGATTTTGTACTGGTGCAGTCTTTTACTAGTACGCATGCTGCAACCTGCAGAGAGCTACAACCCTCTCTCGTTTCCCAGCTTCTTCTAGAAGGGAGCTACAACCCCCTTAGCTCTTGTACTAGCTGAAATACTAGTACGTAGGTGCTGACCTATAGAAGGCTACAACCTTCTCTTTTCTTCTAGGGACCACGTT
>APFE030812558.1:110856-141333 GCA_000404065.3 Pinus taeda | reverse complement strand
CCGGAGAAAATGATACTTGATTGGTATGTGCTTGGTTTTTGAATGCATGACAGGATTCTTTGAGATACTGATTGCACTTGTGTTATCGCATAAGATGGAGATCGGTGGAGTACAAGTGATCTGAAAATCCTGCAAGGTTTGCATCATCCAAAGGAGTTGAGTGCAGCAAGATGCAGCAGCAACATATTCTGCTTCAGCAGTAGATAAGGCAATCGAACTCTGTTTCTTGATGAACCAAGATACTAATCTGGCACCCATAAAGAACGCACCACCACTTGTGTTTTTCCTGTCATCCACGCTTCCGGCCCAATCTGCATCTGTATAAGCATGAAGAGTGAGATCTGTATCTCTAGGATACCATAGACCATAGTTTTGAGTTCCTTGAAGATACTTGAAAATTCTCTTTACTGCCTGAAGATGAGTTTCCTTTGGATTTTCCTGAAATCTTCCCAGTATGATGTTTGGTCGGGTTCCTGTTAGATAGAGAAGACTACCAATCATAGATCTATAGGTTGGTTGATGCACTGCTACCGAGTCATCATTTGTGCTGAGGTTGCATCCTGTCACCATCGGGGTACATACAGGTTTCGAATCCTCCATCCCATATTTCTTCAAGATCTGCTTGAGGTACTTGGTTTGAGATAAAAAGGTACCACCTTCATTTTGTTTGATTTGTAAACCAAGAAAATATGTTAGCTCTCCAATCAATGACATTTCAAATTCTTTCTACATCACCAAGGCTAAATTTTGACTCATAGCTTCTTCATTGCTACCAAATATGATATCATCAATATACACAACAAGTATTAGCAATTTGTCATTTTCAATTTTTATAAAAAGATTTCTATCTGCTGATCCTTTTGAAAAACCTTGTTGATGAAGGTATTTGTCCAGACGATAGTACCAAGCCCTTGGAGCCTGTTTAAGACCATAGAGAGCCTTTTTAAGTCTGCATACAAGTTTTAGATCATTTCCAAGAATGAATCCATCTGGTTTCTCAATGTACACTTCTTCTTCTAAGTCTCCATTCACAAAGGCAGATTTCATAGCCATTTGAAATACTTTGAATTTCTGAAAGCTAGAGAGAGCAAGGAACATTCTGATGGCCTCAAGTCTAGCAACGGGAGCAAAAGTTTCTTCAAAGTCTATTCCTTCTTGTTGAGCATACCCTTTACAAACAAGTCTAGCCTTATTTCTAACAACTTCCCCATTTTCATTCAACTTGTTTTTGAATATCCATTTTGTCCCGATGACATTCTTATCTTTTGGTCTAGGAACCAACTCCCAAGTGTTGTTCTTTTCAATCTGCTCAAGTTCATCATTCATTGCTTCGACCCAGCATTCATCTTTGCATGCCTCTTTTACATTTTGTGCCTCAGTGGAGGAGAGTAATGCCAAATAGCTTGAAGCTTCTGCTATTGTTCTTCTTGTTTGTATACCAGCCTCTTTCTGCCCCAAAATCTGAGGTTCTGGATGATTCTTCTGAATGTACCTGGATGGAGTATTTCTTCTATCCTTATTTGTTCTTCTGGTGCCTCATAGGTTTCTTCTTCTTCATCATGAATCTGATTTGATGTTGATGGATAGTCCTCTTTATCTTCGAAATATTCAAATCTTCCTTGCCTAGGAGTGTTTTCATCTTCATCAACCACTACATCAGTACTTTCAACAAATTTTCCAAGCCTTTTATTATAACACTTGTAAGCTTTGCTGTGGGG
Organism: Pinus taeda; assembly: GCA_000404065.3. Lineage (NCBI taxonomy): Eukaryota > Viridiplantae > Streptophyta > Pinopsida > Pinales > Pinaceae > Pinus > Pinus taeda. The sequence continues at coordinate 139,615 of APFE030812558.1, read as the reverse complement.
AGAGTAACCAAGGAGAATGCCTTCATCTGCTCTAGGTTCAAACTTGCCAAGAGGTTCATCAATATTTTTGATATAGCATTTGCTTCCAAAAATTTTGAAATATTTTACCGAAGGAGTCTCACCATACCAGAGCTCATGAGGGGTTTGGGTGCTGTTCACCCGGATGTTTGTTTTGTTGAGAATAACAACTGCAGCAAATGCAGCTTCACCCTAGAAAGTTGCGAGAGTTCTAGACTCATCAAGCATAGCACGGACCATTTGTTGAACCGTTCTGTCCATCCTTTCCACTACTCCATTTTGCTGAGGAGTCCTAGCTGTAGAGAATTCTCTTCTTATTCCATGTTCTTCACAAAAATCGAAAAATTCATTTGAGTTAAACTCCCCACCTCTATCAGATCTGAGGCATTTAATTTTGTGATCTGATTCGTTTTCAACCAAAGCTTTGAAGGATTTGAATTTTTTTAAGGCTTCATCATTGTGCTTCATAAGTCCTATCCAGACCATCCTTGAATAGTCGTCAATGAATAAGATAAAGTATTCTTCTCCCCGAGGTGACCTTTTCCTAGACGGACCACATACATCAATATGGACAAGCTCAAGTGGCCTGCTAGCTAATCCTTCCTTCTTAGGGAAGTTAGTTCTGGTTTGCTTACCAAACTGACATGACTTGCATATTGTATTGTCTAGAATTCTGATGTCTGGAAGACCACGAACTACCTGGTATTTGCATGCTTTCCTTATCTGTGAGAAGCTTAGGTGCCCCAATCTCGGGTGCCATAGGCAGTGTTCATCATTCTTTCTTAGATAGCATTGATGTTGTCCTTCTTTGAATATGTATAAATTATTTGGAGTTCTTATGCCTTTGATCACTGTTTCTCCTGTATCAAGATCACGAACACTACATCCATTTGATCGAAATATTACCTCAGTTCCTTGATTGCACATGTGACTGACACTCAATAGATTATGCTTTAAGCCATCAACATACATAACATTTCCAGCTTTGACCTTTTCTTTCAATAGAACATAACCTTTACCTTGTATGAGCGCAGGGGTGTCATTTCCAAATGAGATATTCTTCTCCTTTTCTAAGGCACTATATGACTGAAGTTTTTCCTTATCACCCGTCATATGGTTTGAACATCCACTGTCGATGTACCATTGATTTTCCTGCCCTCCCGCATATAAGGCTATGCCACATCTTTCTGGTTGCAGTTCTTTCATTCTCCATGTTTTGGAACTTGAGGCTTGTTCCCTCTGAGTTGTTTGCCGAAACCTGCTCCTGCATTCAGAATCTTCATGACTGAAGTTGTTACAAATAGAACATTCAATTTCGTTTTCAAGGGCAGAAAAGTTATTGTAGGTCCTTTTTGTGATTACAATCATGCTTCTTCATTTTTGAGCTTCTCTAGTCATGATTGTCTTATAGGCAACACATTGAGATACTATTTCACCAAAGTTATGACAAGAGAAACATTGGCCATTGAAGAAACTCCTGTAATTATTATATCTACCAATCAGATGATTGTAGTCTCTATTGACATCCATTCTTGAGGCAAATTGAGAAGGTTTTACCTGTGGCTGGTTGTAGCTTCTGTTCATCCTTAAAGTAGATTGCCCTTGATTTACCTAGTAGTCTTTGTTAATTCTTGAGGTAAATTGTCCCTGATTTACCTGGTGGGAAGCATTGTGCCTTTGCAGTTGATTGTCAACCTTTTCACTTCTCCTTGCTACATCAAGATAACTTTTAGAGGTGGATGGCTTCTGCACTTGAGATGATTCTTCATTATATCCCAGACCTGTCTTGATTAGTGGTGAGCGCTGCACTTTGATAATCTCATCTAAAGTTTCAGATCCTTTAGTAAATCTAAGATTAAGTGCTTTTGTTTTCTCAATCTCTTTTCTGAGTCCCACAATTTCACATTCTAACTTTTCATGATGTTTTTCCTTTTCAGCAAGTTGGAATTGTAGAGTATCTATGATCATATTCTTTTCTTCTAAGCAAATTTTGAGATTAGAAATCTCTTCATAGAGAACTTCTTCATCTATAGCATCCAAGAAATCATCATCTTCAAAAGCCATTAAAAGTCTATACTATTACCTTGTTCATCTTCATCACTATTTGAAAGTCCATCACTGTCTTCATGAGTGTAATAGCTTTTCTTATTTACATTCTGTTTCTTGTTCCATCTAACAGGTTCCTTACCTTTGTCAAGCTTATCCTTATGAGGACATTTGGCAGCATAGTGACCGACTCTTCCACAAGCAAAGCATTTGAAGGGTAACTTACCTCTAAATATTCCAGCACCCCGTTGAGGGTTCTTGACAAAATTTAATTCTTCCTCTTCTTCTGACATATGCCCTGACTCATAGTAATCTCCTTTGCCTAAAGCCTTGAACGCGACTTCTCTTCTGTCTGATGGTCCTCCTTTACTCATTTCGTAAGCAGTTAGAATTCCGTGTAGCTGCGACATGGTAATTTTCTGTAGATTCTCCTTTTCTTCTATAGCAGAAACTTTTGATTCAAACTTAGGAGACAAAGATCTTAGAACCTTTTCAGTCACAACAACCTCTTTTATTTCTTCACCCAAGTTTTCATACAATTAACAATATCATCTATATGTAGGAAGTAGTTAGCCACACTTTCAACGTTGTACATTCTGAGATTCTCATACGGAATTTTGAGGGTTTGAAGTTTTGCTCGTTTTACATGTTCATCTCCTTCATAGCTCATAACGATCTTGTCCAATATTTCCTTAGCGGATTTATACTGTATAACCTTGACAAATTTTGATTGAGATAGACATCCTAATAGAGTATTGACTGCTTTTGCATTGGTTTCATATTTCTTCTTCTCAACCGGATCTGTTGTAGTTGCTAATGGAAATGTGTACCCTGTATCTATGATATCCCAGACTTCTGTACCAAGAGATTGAAGATAGGCTGTGAATCTTACCTTCCGATAGATGAAGTTGGTCCCATCAAAAATTGGTGGCCTGATTGATGCTTCTCTCTCGTAGTTGCTCATGATTATAGATCTTCCTTCAAGCGATCAAGCTTCTTTTGAAGGACCTGCTCCGATACCAATTGTTGGAAATAATACTGAGAGGGGGGGGGGGTAAATCAGTATTATCAAACTCTTATCAATTTATACAAATATTTTCATATTTGACAATTGAAACTTGCATATACCTTCCAAACTTAGAATTTAATTTATTCTTCAGATGTTTGTCAATAATCTGTATGTGAGAACCATAGAATAATGAGTAGGAACACAAAATAGACAGTCACACCAAGGAACACAAGATGTAAGGTGGAAACCCAATGTGGGTGAAAACCACCTACTGCAATATGTCTCTATCTTCTTTCAATTAGAAACTTCTTCTTACAATGATTTTGTACTGGTGCAGTCTTTTACCAGTACGCAGACTGCAACTTGCAGAGAGCTACAACCCTCTATCATTTTCCAGCTTCTTCTAGAAGGGAGATACAACCCCCTTAGCTCTTGTACTAGCTGAAATACTAGTATGTAGGTGCTGACCTATAGAAGGCTACAACCTTCTCTTTTCATCCAGGGACCATGTTTCATAAATTTTCAAACTGGATCCAAAACATCAAGTACATTTGCATCACCCAATCTCCTTTAAACAAATAACTTCTCAGAATGCAGTAACTAGAAAATAACACTAGTAACCAGACACCAATTTAAACCCAGATCTCTGCAAAAACAGATAAAAGACAACTAAAATATATTTCAAGAAAGGTCCGCAACTTCACCAATGGAAACCTGTAGATATCCCCACTTCTGCCGTGATGAGTTTGCACAACTCCGCACCTGCACTATCTATTGTTCAACGCACCTCCGCACCTGCTCCACTGATTCAACTGCGCACCTCCGCACCTGCTTTTTCTCTGGTGCTACGCACCTCTACACTGTGCCTTTTTCACTCCTGCACACCTCTGGATTTAAACAGTTTATCAGTTTTCAAACATACCCCAGACTGTCGAAATCACAGATCCATTCATGTGTCAAAGGGATCCCAACTCTTCAGTAGATCTGACTTATAATGCTCCGGTTTCTCCTTGATTCAGATTCAACTATGTCTAACCAACCGATTATCAAAAATTCAGATCTTGCTCTTCTTAATATTTTCAACTCTTGTATTTTTCCAACTGATCTCCTTTCCCTTTTATAGTCAAGACCTTACTCAAACCATGGATCAAAACCATTGAGAAACAATACTAGGGATCCAAAACCTGGGTTCAATATTTTAGATGCCAAAACCACGGACCAAAACCATAGGATCAAAAAAGTCGGACTAAATACCATGGACCAAACATAAGATGCACGTTTTTCTCTGCATGAAAGTCCGTCCATTTTAGGTTTGCACCTTTTGTGTGGGAGACCTGCGAACATATCCACACCTTTTCAACGGTTCTCCTGCGCAACCTGCCGATGAACGCATCTTTTGATCTGTGCACCTGCAGAACCAGAAAATAACTTTGCTGCACTATAATTTATCATCTGAGATGAGTGGGTTGCCATCAAGTACAACATATGTATCATAATGCCAACACTTACTACAGTGGTCCTTAAATGCATGCTTTTTCTTGCCTTCTAAGAACTCGATATTGAGTCTGTTGTACATATGTAATTTTGGATCTCTAGGATCTAAAATTTCATCCTGTGGTAGCCCTTTGAGTCCTCTTTCCAAACCTATATGTCTGATTAATATTGAATTCTTCAAGAAATATTTATTCTCAATCTCCCACGATGATATGATTATAGACTCGTTCAGTAGACATGGAATTCGGGAGCCTACAAACACCCTAAATTCCTCAGATCATATCTCCGACCATGTGGTAAACCAAGATCTGAAATTCTACCATGATGTTCATAAAGCTTTCATCTCAATTGGGTTTTAATTGCAACTTCTGCATCTTTGTAGAAACTAAGTTATGGCGAAAATTCCACGATGACCTATTTTAAGCCACAAAATCCCTACTAGAGGAGGATATGAGGTTCATTATATATATGAATGTCTTGTGTTGAGAGGGTCCTCAATGAGTTAACATTGGAGGGATTTTAGGATAATTTTTTTATTATTAATTATTGACTATTCAATGACCACAACCAATTATGAGTTCCATGCCGCAACTGTAGAATTCATGCAGAAACTCCAATAGATCTAGAATTCTAGTTAAATTAAACACAAGTAATTTGTTGATATTCAAGAGAGGAGAGAAAGAATTTTCTCCATGCAATCAATGTATTAAATTAATTACCAATATTAATACATGAGCAACTAATAACTAATTCCAAAGGGAGGTGGTTATATAGAAATTGTCGAATCTAGGAAACTAGGAAAAAACTAGTAAAAAACTAGAAAATGCTAAGAAAAGCTAAAGGGAGGCCTAAAATAGCAACAATGGCTCAAGACAACCTATGCCAACTAACAGCCACAAGGAAAACATGAGGAGGGGTGCATTTCCCAAGCAAGGAAACTTTAAAACATGATAAAATGGTCTGGGGGACCGAATCCCTTGATTTAAGGGGGAATCTTCATGTGGGGCACCAATCCTCAAATAACTCAAGTGGATGACGTGTGGTTAGGTGTGAACATGCACTTAAATGTATAAATGGCTTAGGAAAGTGTTGGACCAATATTTCCATAATATTAAGCCTTTAAAGGCAAAAAACAAGGGAAATTTGGTCCACCGAGCTAGTTTACCAAAAACCAAGTGTGAACATGATTTTTAGTGCATGTGGCTAAGTCAAGGATACTTAGGCTAAAAAATAAATGTAGATGTTAGGATTATATTGCAACACCCCCCATTCATCCTAACTCACTTATCTAAACTGAGTCCTGACCAAGATGCCATGTTAGGTACTCAGGTACAATAAATAAAATATCCTCATAAAATGAACAAAGAGGGAAAACCTCGTGGGAACACCCCCCCCCAACCAAAAAAAAAGAGGAAAAAAGGGCTAAGTGGCCAAAAGAGCCTACTCAACTGTCTCCACCACTCCAAGCATAGGTATTAGTTTTAAAATTTTCTTTTCAGTGAAAGACTTGGTGAAGATGTCTGCAACCTGCTGCTCAATGGGGCGATACTGCAATGATATGACTCGATCACAGATCATCTCGCGGATGTAATGCATGTGAATCTCAATGTGCTTGGTCCTCTGCCTCTGAACTGGATCAATCAATATCTGAATGGAACCCTGATTGTCACAAAATATGATAGTCGAAAGGGTATACTAAATACCAAACTCAAAGAGAAGACCCTGCAACCAAACAACGTGTGTAGCTGCATGTACTGCACCTCTATACTCTGCCTCGGCTGTAGATAAAGCAATCGTGGATTGCTTCTTGCTAGAACAAAAAAAAGGCCCTAAACCAAAGCTGAAAACATAACCAGAGGTGGACTTGCGGTCTATACCATCGCTAGCCCAATCAGAATCTGTGTACCTAATCAGTGAAAGTAGGAAATCTGCAACGTAAAAGATACCAAATCTGGAAGTACCTTTCACATATCTAAGGATTCTCTTTGTAGCTTTCCAATGAAGCTCATGGGGCTCTTGCATATTTTTAGAACAAACTTCTACTGCAAAAGTTATATCAGGTCAGGTGTGAATTAGGTACAACAAACTCCCAACCAACTGTTGATACAGTGTACTGCCCACCAAAGGTGTAGTACCCGCATCCTCAAATCTGATCCTCAAAAGAAAGGGAGATGTTGCTGGCTTGCATTCTATCATTTGAAAGCAGACAAGTAGATCTAATGCATAATTATACTATGCCATCTTGATCCTTGAAGTAGACTGAGAAACTTCAAGACCAAGAAAGTAGTGCAATATTCCCAAATCTGTCATGGAAAATTGATCGTGCAATGCTAATTTTGTTGAATCAATAGCTGAGGTAAGGTTCCTTGTCATTAGTAAATCATCTACATAAAGTAATGTAAGCAAAAGGGAATCATCATGTTATAGAAAATAAACATTCAGATCAGATTTGCATCAAATGAATCCAATGGAAAGCATGAAAGAATCCATATTTGTATACTAGGTTCTGGGAGCCTGTTTTAGGCCATACAAAGATTTCTTTAATCTGCAAAAGAGTGAAGAGTTCTAAATGTATCCCTGTGGCTGCTCAATATATATCTCCTCCTTGAGATCTCCATGAAGAAATGAACTCTTAACATCCATGTGATGAACTTCCCATCTGCGAGAAGCAGCAATGGCTAAAACTAGTCGAGGAGTCCATTTTTGCAACAGGTGCAAATGTCTCTATGTAGTCTATGCCATGTACCTGTGAGTATCCTTTTGCAACAAGTCAATATTTATACTCTCTGATCTCACCATCTACAGTAGTCTTTGTTCGATAGATCCATTGGCATCGAACAAGCTTTCTTCCTTTCGGAAGTGGAACCAAGTTCCATGTGTTGTTTTCCATGAGAGCAGAGTACTCTTCATCCATGGTAGCCTCCCAAAGCAGGTTTCCAGCAACCTAAGAGTGTGACTGTGGATCTAAACCAAGTGTCATATAGAAATGTATTGGAGGAAATGGTTTGGTAGTAGCGAGGGCTTGAGGAGCCCCAAAAAACTGTGATCTAGTCCTTCTTGCATCCACAGGATCACCGACTAGTTCACTCGAATCTTACAGGGTTTTCTCTGCCCAAGTTGGCAACTGAGTTGGAGCAGCCATGACCTGCTCCTCATCCTCTAAATCAAACCCAAGAGACTTCTCTAATGGCTGATCTAAATTTCTCAAAGAATTTTCGAACTCCTCCTCATCAGTGGCAACAAGTGGTTCCTCGGCAGGGTCTACTGAAAAATCATGCAATGATTCTTCTTCAAACTTCACACTTCGAGCTACAAGGAAATTTTTAGCGTGACAGTCCATAAATCTATATCCTTTAACACTGTCAGGATATCCAACAAAGATACATTCAAAACTTTGAGGCTCCAAAGCCTTCCTCTTATCTGTCATAATGTGAGCCCATGCTCGTGAACCAAAAATGCGAAAGTGCGACACTTTCGGTTTCTTACCGGTCCAACATTCAAATGGAGTGGTGCCTTTGAGTGCTTTGTGAGGAATACGGTTCTAAATGTATGTTGGACAATTAATAGCTTCATCCCATAGCTTAGGAGCTAATGATTTGGACTATAGCATACAATTGGCTATCTCTTTTAACGACCAGTTTTTCCTCTCCGCAACACCATTCCGTTGTGGTGTATATGGCACTGTGTGTTGTAGCTGTATACCTGCATCAATACAAAGTTGCTGCACATATTTGTTGACATACTCACCCCCATTATTAGCATGGATTTTCTTAACCTTACACCCAGACTCATTCTCAGCAAGTGCTTTAAATTCTATAAGGCGTTCAATTACTTCCGATTTTAATTTCAGAAAAAATGCCCAAGTAAAGTGAGAGAAATCATCTATGAAAGTGAGTACATATCGAGCCTTACTAATTGAAGGCTACTAGAATGGGTCTGTGATGTCACTGTGAATCATTCCAAGAGGTTAAGAAGCTCTCTGTTCCTTCCCTTTGTCAAACTTTTGCTCTGGATGCTTGCCAAGAATACATCCTTGACATACACCACTTGTGAATTTAATAGCGGGCAATCCTTCTACCATGTTTTCCTTGCTGAGTTGATGCAAGCACTTATAGTTTAGATGGACAAATATTTCATGCCATAACCTGCTGATATCATTAGATTATGACACAAATACAGTGCTAATATATTTAGGAACAAAGTGGGAGAAGAAATACAAACGAGAACCATGATCTGCAATTCCATGTGCAAGTTGTGAGCCCGTGGAAATGTTGGTAATCACTGCGGAGTCCAAAGTGAACTCAACCTTCCTTCCAGAGCAGGAATAAGTGATCTAATATATTTAGAGAAGATTTGCAAACAGTGAGGGAACATGAAGCACATTTGTGAAGTAGCCCCCTTCAAGGTCTACAATTCCTTCTCCGCACACCTTTGCGGGTGTGGCATCTCCCAAGTAAATTGGGGATTTGGTGCTTTCTTCGATGGAGGAAAATTCATCTTTTGATGCAGCCATATGGATCAATAAACCTATATCAAGGATCCAAGTTGATGGAGTGGATGTGATAGCTATTAAAGCATGACCATCTCATGCTCTCCCTCTCCCATCTCCCATTCTGTTATCATCCTTCTTCTTTCCATTCTCGGGCACGGTGAGATTGTGTTGCTGCAATTGCTTAGCCATCTCATGAATTGTTTTCCTCATGCAATTTTCCTTGGGATGAAAACCTTTGGAATGGTAGCTGAAAAGTGCTCTTTCCTTCTTCTTCTTACCCTTAGGCAAAGAAGATCTCTCTGAAGATTGTATGGGTCTCTCCTTCTTCGATTCATTAAATTTGCCCTTCCATTTTTTGTTGTCTCTTCCACTGCTCTTTGGAGCATCAGTAGCCACAAGTGCTTGGTTATTTGAATGCTTAATGGCACCCATTTGGAATAACTTAGCTTTCTCATGATTTAATTCTACAATGAAGTCATTCAATGGAGGCATTTTCCATTTTTCCTGAGTCAATTTAGATGCTTGAAAAGACAATACAAATATAGAATATTCAGGGCCTAATTTCGAGAGAATCTAAAGGATGAGTTGATCTTCCTCTTTCTTGACTCCACAAGCATCAAGTTCAATGAGGAGGGATTTAAACTTGGTGAAGTATTCTTTTAGGTTACTAAAATGATTTGGACTAAGGGATATGATTTCATTCTCTAGTTGATGCACTCTCATTTCATCCTACTTGTCGAATAGTCCTTCCAATGTGGTCCAAACCGCATCAGGACTAGTGGCTTTGCTGACATGAAAGAGGATTTCTCTCGAAATTGATAGGCCTGTCAGCCCAATTTCTTAATCCAATTTATTGAAATGCTTTATCTTCTCTGCTGTAAAAGTCGGTTCAGTCTCCATTCCCATTGTTACCCTGTAAATCCCTTTGCTTCGGAGGAGTGGAGTAATCTCTGTCTTCCATTCGAAGTAATTGAAAGGATTTAGAACGAGTTTTGTGGGCTGAGAAAGATGATCCATTGCTGCTTGCTACACCTCCTAATGATCTATACCTACAAATAAAATCGTGCACAATCCACTAGATTTGAACTAGCTCTGATACCATGTAGAATTCCTGCAGAAACTCTGATAGATCTAGAATTCTAGTTAAATTGAACACAAGTAATTTGCTGATATTCAAGATAGGAATCCCAATATTAATTACCAATATTAATACATGAGCAACTAGCAACTAATCCCAAAGGGAGGTGGTTATATAGAAATTGTTGAATCTAGAAAACTAGGAAAAAACTAGTAAAAAACTAGAAAATGCTAAGAAAAGCTAAAGGGAGGCATAAAATAGCAATGATGACTCAAGAAAACCTATGCCAACTATCAGCCACAAGGAAAGAATGAGGAGGGGTGCATTTCCCAAGGAAGGAAACTTTAAAACATGCTAAAATGGTCCGGGGAACCAAATACCTTAATTTAAGGGGGAATCTTCATGTGGGGCACCAATCCTCAAATAGCTCAAGTGGATCAGGTGTGGTTAGGTGTGAAAATGCATTTAGATGTCTAAATGGTTTAGGAAAATGGTTGGACTAATATTTCCATAATATTAAGCCTTTAAAGGCAAAAAACAAGGGAAAGTTGGTCCACCAAGCTATTTTACCAAAAACCAAGTGTGAACATGATTTTTAGTGCATGTGGCTAAGTCAAGGATACTTAGGCTAAAAAATAAATGTAGATGTTAGGATTATATTCCAGCAACAACCCCATAGGGTTTTAGCCCACTAACTTGGGTTACTAACTTCAAACATGAATATCTCTCATACCGTGAAGAATTACTTGGCGTGCCATATATCAAAGGAAACATCTCGATGAGTAGAATCCATATAGAAGGCCCTTGACTCAAAATAGAGTAAGTTGTCAAGTCAAAATTCCCTTTCAAAATTGGGGTAGCCCCTGGTGCTGCTCGGGTTGACATTAATGAGAACCATTGATCAATAGTATTTGTAAAAAAGTCTACAACTTGTTCATTAATAGCCAAGTATTCCAATCTCACAAAATTTTCAACAACGTTATATCTTAATAAATGATATTTAACTCGATTTTATTTTCTTTGAATGCATAACAATATTTTTGTAAATGTTTATGGCACTCATATTAACACATAATGGGGATTGGATCATCAAGTTCAACTTTGATATCCTCTAATGTCTTCTTCATCCATATATTTGAGTATGGAAAGTAGCTACAACAATCTACTTAGCTTCAGTTGTAAATAATGCAATGGAATTCTACTTCTTTCTCACTCATGAGACTAGACAATTTCCCATAAATAATGATGCTCCATTGGTACTCTTCCTGTCATCAACACTACCATCCCAATCAACATCAATATAGGTCCTTACAGTAAAGTCCTTACTTCTTTCATACCATAGAGTATAGTCTATTGTACCCCAAAGATACTTGAATATCCTCTTGACTACATTAACATGACTATGATTTGGATTTTCTTGAAATTGAGCCACCAATCCCATCACTTGCATGATATATAGCCTAGAAGTAGTTAGGTCGAACAAAATTCCAATCATTGATTTGTATGTTGTTTGATTGAAAATGGGGAACTCATATTATTTTCGTAGTTTACATCCATTCACCATATAAGTACACACAGGTTTACAGTCATCCATTCCAAACATTTTCAAATTTTCTTTCAGGTGCTTTGATTAGGACATGAAAATACCTTTGGTTGTCCGAGTGATTTGCAACCCAATAAATAATGAAAAATCTCATAGCATGGACATTTCAAACTCCTTTTGCATTTATTCAGCTAATTTATGTCCCATTTCCTTCAAATAACATACAAATATGATATCATCTATGTATACAACAATAATCAACAACTGTTATTTTCAGATTTAATATATAAATTGTTCTTTATTGTTCCTCTTTCGAACCATTGCTATTGTAGATACTTATTCAACCTAATGCCCCTTGCTCTTAGAGATTTCTTTATCCCATACATAGATTTCCTCAATCTGCACACATGGTCTTCATTATTTCAGAGCAGAAAACCATCCAGTTGCTCAATATACACTTCCTCTTGCACCTCATTGTTTAGAAAGGATGACTTGACATACGTGTGATATTAAATTTCTTGTAGCTAGAAATATCCAAAAACATTATATTGGATTCAATTTTGAATACAATGGACAAGGTTTTCTCAAAATCTATACCTTCTACTTGAGTGTAACCTTTATAGACCATTTTGGCCTTGTTCCTCACAATCTAACCGTCTTTATTCAGATTATTATTGAAAAACTATTTTTTGCCAATGACATTCTTATCCTTCTGAATAAACCAATTCCAATGTATTTTTCTTCTCTATATAATCTAGTTTTTCATCCATTTCCATTATCCAACACTTGTCTTCACTTGCTTGGTTGAAATTCTCGAGTTCTATCTGTGACAACAACATAAAGTTTGCTTGTCTAGGATTGCCTATAAATTTTCTTCTAGTGTGAACACCAATATCTTTGCTTCCAATTATCAAACTCTTCGGATGTTGCTTATGAACATATCTTGATGGATTTTTGTTTTTATGAGATTATTTTTGTAAATCCTCAACTTCTTCTTCATGTAAATCTTCACCTTCTTTTTCCTCCATGTATTTAGGTCCATCATTTTTGTACAGAGAATCTCAATCCACATCTAATTTCTCTCAAAAATTTGTTATATGGTGTATATCTTCATCCACTCTAACATTTATGAATTCTTCAATCCTCTTAGCCATTTTTTTATAACACTTGTAGCCTTTTTCTTTTGATTTCACACCCAAGGAAAATACCTTCATGAGAATCAAACTTACCAAGTTTTTTTTTTCATTCCTCTTGATATTACACTTGTTCCCAAAGACTTTAAGGTGCTTCATTGAGGCTCATCCTCCTTTTCATAGTTCATGGGAGTTCTTATCACTGTTTGGTCCAAGTTGAGTTATGTTTACCAAGTAGACAATAACTTGGGCAACTTCACCCTAGAATGTGTCTACCACTTTTCCTTCATCTCTCATGGCCTTGTCCATATGCTGAATGTTTTTTTTCTTTTGTTCAACAACTCCACTCTATTGATGGGTTCCCGTAACAAAATATTTCCTTCTAAAGTTGTGTTCTTCACAAAAATATTCAAACTCTCTTGAATTGAACTCGCCTCCTATGTTTGATCTCAGGCATTTGATATTCAAATATTTTTCATTCTCAACTTGTGCTTTAAATATTTTAAATTTGCTCAAGGCTTTTGATTTCTCTTTTAGTAGCATGATCCATGTCGCTCTAGTGAAATCATTAATAAAAAAATATATATATATCTTTCACCTCTCAGAATTTGTGCTCGATTTGGACTACAGATGTCCATATGAACCATTTCTAGAGGTATGGATGTGGAATACTCATTTTTTTTAATTTCACACTTATCTATGTACCACACTGGTAGGAATTACATATTGAATTGTTTGGTTTTGATATTTTTGGTAAGCAACTTTCTGCCTCTGTTTTTCTGACCCTCACCTAATTGTCAAAGTTAAAATGACCAATCGTTCTATTCAAAATCCATGTCTCATTAGCTTTTCTAAGATAACAGTTTGATATGGAGTCATTTAAGACAAAGATGTTGCTAGGAGGTCTGATTACTTTCATTCTCTACCCTTCCGATTTCACAATCCTTTGGTCAAAAAATTGCATCGTAGTCATTATCACACATATGGTTGATGTTGAGAAGATTTTGTTTGAGTCCATCCACATATGGGATATTTTGAGCCTTAGTCTTCTTATCTAGACTGACTTTTTTATTCCCTTTGATTTTTTTTGGGGCATTGTTTCCAAAGGTAACACTTCCTTTTCCATTTTCTTTCAAAAATATGAACTTACTCTTGCCTCCAATCGTGTGCTTTGAGCAATTGTTGTCAACATACCACTTCTCCTCTTGGTCATGAGCGTATAGTACAATACTGCATTCCTCATTTTCTATATTTTATTTCCATTTTTAATTTCTTTTTGGGATATGACTACTCAAACGTTTGTTGTTTAGTAGGATTAAACAATTTACTACTACACTCATTAGATTTTGTTCACATAGTTATGTCAGACATAACACAAAATCTCATTCATAAGGGGTGAGAATAAGTTTCTTTGAGAAATAAAGAATTTCTAGATCTATAATTTTCATGTCTTTCAACTTTAATGACCTTACAATCAACAACTTTATGACCAAATATATGACACATAAAATGATTTCCGTAGAATAACTTTGGATACCTGAAGTAATGCTTCTGCTGAGGTCAGGTGGATCTCTTGAAATTCAATTTTCTTTCATGATAATAGGTAGGTATACACTAAGGTGCTGTCATGGTATTAGTTGGGTTGAAATCTATTTTATTTTGTTTTGTCATCCTTTTATCCTTACCATCTCTTCCTTTAAGTGCTTGTGCATAGCTTTGAGTCACCTTGTTTCATAGGGACCTGGAACTTGATTCTCCTTTTGAATTCTATTGAGATCTTTATATCTTAGACCAAATTTTTTTTTGATGGTATTTTTGAGCTAAGGAGATCATCCATCACTTTTGAACCCTTAGTAAATTTGAGGTGTAAATCCATCTTAGACTTGATCTTCACGAGATTGTTTCTCATAGATATAACTTTTACATCCAAATCTTGGCAATTATTTTCCCATTCAACTACCTGATTCATTGGGAGCTCCTCTTTTCTCCTATATTATCAAGCTAAGTTTTTAGACAGATGATATCTCCATCATGTGCATCCAAACTAGTCTTTCTCTTTCCTTTCTGACAGTTCTAGCTTTAAGACTTCATTTTCATCCTCTAGTCTATCATGACTCTTTTGTTTGTCCTTTAATTCCTGAACTAGAATGTCCTTAATATTAAAATAATATTCTAACTTTACCATTTGAAGGTTATAATCTTGATTTTCATAATTATACCTACCTTCTTCAACTCTCAGAAGTTTATCTTTCAACAACTTGTTCTTCTTCAACTCCTCCAGTGCACTAACTAGTAATGCTTCATGTTATAGACATATTTGGGCACTACAACCCCAATCACATATTTCCATAAACCAAGGGATTATATACCCCTAAAAGTGTTGTTTCATACCCTAAAGGAACAAGGTCAGTTGATTACATCATTTCCCAGAAGTTCTCCCTGAAAAACTACTTAGAACTGGTCAAAACTGGAACATACAGACTGCTCCATGCTGAGCGTGTGATGCATCTCACCTGTTACACATAGAGGGTGTGATGCATACTGAAAATCCCTTCTATAGGGTGTAATGAGAAAGAGAAAACAAATGGCAGAGGAAGTTTGCTAGGTGGAAACCCAGAGAATCTTCTAGAAACTGCTCATTTGACACTTGCCTCTCTGAATTCGCCTAGGGATGAGTAAGAGATCATGAAATCTCCAAGTGGAACCAAGAACCATAAGAGAAATGACACTAATCAAAATCCCAGAAGATAACTCACCCACCTACAAATATCTATATATGGATCCCTCATCTTAGAGATCCAGAGGCTAGAATTTTGTATTTTTGTAAGGAAGTATTGTTGGTTTCTCTGTGAAAGATTGTAGTGTTGGGTGATCTAGCTTTTCATGACGTGAAGAGGGTTTTCATGCTGGGAGGATGGTGCTAGGTCAGAATGCTAGTTTGTAATCCTCTCTTCTACTACTTTTATCAATAAATCTATTTGAGTTTTCCTCCATATTCTTGTATATTTCTGAATCTTGTATTGGTGTATGCATTTATATGGTTAATATACAACTGATCCTATATTGTTTACGGTTATAGATCTCTATGCTTTGATGTTATTATGCTACTTTGACTCTACAGGTGTTCTTTGAAGTGGGAAAAGTGAGGAAAGAGTGGCAAAGCTCTGTCAAAGGAGGAAACAAGCAAGGAGCGAAGCGAAAGACTGAGGTTGGTACTCTCTACTTCTCTCTCATCTATCTCTCGTAAAGGAAAACACAAGTAACTTTAGTTTATTTGTTTCTAAGATAGCTACTGATCTTAGTGGGACTAGAAGCTCTGAATGGACACTAGTTTTCCCAATAACAAAATGTCGACTCCACTGGGGAACGAATAGTTTGATTGTTAGTTATTGCTGTTTGCTTTATAAACTACAGACGGAGCCTAAAGTTAAGCCAACTAGCCTTCGAACTACTTTTTCTATGCAAGTGCAACGTAGATTAACGCTGCTTCAATCAATCTCCGGGTTATTTTATGAACTGAACATCTAACTTGTAAACATCGTAAGTGACCTGGTGGTAGCTCAAATAACCTCATTAGATTAGCCCCTATACTTTGTGTTTATTGTCTATCATTAGCTCAGCCTAAATCCCTGAACTTAGCTGCAAACTGTGAGTGAAAAATGAGCTTAGTCTCATCCCTGGACCATCGCACTGTCTCTCATTGGAAACCTAGATGCATCAGACCTCCCGTGTGTTATAGGTGAGATGCATCCCTGTTTCCCTGTGTTACAGGTGTGATGATTGAATGAGACTGTTTTTGCCTCCAGATTTTGGTTTTTCCTTCATTGTTTTCAGCTCTATTAAGTAGTTTTGTTGTTTATGATCAGTATATCACTGTTGAAACTCTCTTCCTTTGCATTATTCAACCTCCACTGATAAGGAATTATCAATGTTTTTTATGTATTTCTCACCATTTATAGTCCTCCTTTGCAAAAAGTAGCTTAATCGAACTGTCGTATTTTGATTTGAAAGTGTCGCAAGTGTCGTTTTCAGTACAAAAAAAGAGTGTCGTAAAGTCTTCCTCTTTTAGATAGTCAATTACATTCGAATCATCAATTCTTTGAAGTGTCGAAAGTAGTTTTCAAGTTGAAGTTGAAAGTTTCGTCTAAGTCTTCCTTTCATTTTTGAACAAGAAATTGCTAAAGTGTCGCTTTGAGAAAAGATAGTTTAGATCTGTACTTAGTTTTCTTTTTGTCTTTATCACATTAAGGAAACTAAAAAACAAATACATGCATGTGCATTTGCATTTAGACTGCATGCGGAAACTGATTTAGGACAATGCATCTTAGTGTGTGCTCTCTACTCTATGTTGAAAGATTTTTACTTCTCTTTCCTTAGTAGCTAGGATTTTCATTGCTAAAAGAAAGTAAACAACTGTTTATAATTTTAGATTGCATATTTATGAATTGCATATCTACATCACGCGGTGAACCTTAAAGGAAAACTTCTTAAGAAAGATCAACTGTAAAATAAACCTCAATGAACATAAAAACGCTTTGGAACCTAACGCACAACATCTAGAAGTCTAGGCTAGAGACGTATTCTGGCGTCGTAAAGCCTAGTAGCTATCATTTTCATTGTAGGTTGGGTGATTCCTCCTCCTTGATACGAAAAGTGCCAGTACGAACTTGTACTCCCACGTAACATCGAATATATATTGGGAGAACACAATAGGCTATATCCTTTATCCTTAGGAAGCCGTGTCTGCCGCCCTATCAATCACAATGCATTGAACACAGCATTTGGGAAGATTAACTATCGTACGTGAAAAGTATTATGAAATTTTGCGATTGGTTTGGTAATCCCTCTATCTAGATTTCTAGAGTAGTCACTTTCATTCCTTTTCAAACTACTTAAAATAAAAGGTCCATCTGAGCACTTTTCACTTCAGCCTCATTAAAAATCGAAGGTGGCTAGAGTTGTACTTAGCTTTTTCTCAACTCTTAAAAATTGAAAAACAAGTTGTGTCAAAGCGTCATAAAATTTATTTTAATTGGAATAACATCATTGTTCCCTTGTTGATCTTAGGTTGAGAAGATATAGTCCACCAATCAAGGATTTCCCCTTGTGGGGAATACTAGTGCTTTCTCTTCTTGGGGAGATGTTGGTGCTCTACACATGGCTACATTGTCCCTTCCAGGACTCACAATTGGCCTGCCAGTATGGCTTTTCTCGACCTCTGTCATTCAAAACACCATAATGCCTCAGCAATCAAATCAGCAACCAGATGATACTAAAGTCACTCCCGCACCTTCTACTTCATTTTTTTCTCCCTCTCCTTCTTCCTCTTCGCTTGGTGAAGCTAGTAATGCTAAAAACCAAGTAACTGAGAAGAAGAAGAAAGGGAAGGAGAAGAAGAAGAAGAAGCCAATGGTGAAAGGGGGCAACCATGCATCTTCTGGCAAAAATCCACACACTGCACCATCCAAAACTAAATCTCCATGTGTCATTTGCAAAGGAGACCACTATCATCAAGATTGTCCTTGCATCCCGCAGATCTTAAGGGATTGGTCTCCCCACTTGCACAATCCAGTGTCTTCAACCTCTGATGATCATGTTGAGAGCACACTATCAACTAGTGAAAACAAAGTCAATGGACAGAAAGGAAGATCTAAATTTCCTTGTAGATTGTGTGAAGGTGATCATGCCCTCCATCGTTGTCATTTCCTGAACGAAGCTAAAAGAGTCTTGGATAACTGTCCTGCTTCACCACAACGACTTCCTCCTGGATACAAGAAACTTTTTCTGAGTCCATCGTTAGTTGAAAATCTGACTAACACATCTTTATTGTTAGTCAAAGCACCTATCATTGAAGATAAATCCTCCGAGTCCACACCAGACCAAAGTCAACCGATCGAGATGACAGTTGACCTAGTTTTGTCTTCAGAAGGTCCACCTTCAGATGATACAGTCACCAAAGAGAATGAGAACGACACCATTCAAATTATTTTTGTTAACACAGAATCCGATGAACATGGGGGAAATATACCTGTTCCTTTACCTTAGGAAGGAAGTTCGTCAAAGATTCATGTGGCCATTTATTCGGTCCCTCCTCCATGCAATCTAGTCATTTCCTTCGATTGGAATCTACTAGGGAGACCCCGCCTACCATCTAATGTACCATTCCGTATCATAGTACAATATTACAGAATGATCATGGCTGGTACTATCATAGATGAAGGGGCCTCCATGAGTATCCTTTCCTCAACTTCTTGGAAAGCACTTGGTCCGCCATCACTTCTGCCTAAGATTCGAAGTCTATCAGGCTTTAACAAAGGAACCAGTCGACCGTTAGGGATCCTTCCAAATTTTCCTATAACTTTGAGAAGGAAAATTGTTCATCTAAATGTGATGGTAGTCCAAGGGCCTCTAGATTACAATCTACTCCTTGGGCATGACTACATTTACAACATGGGAGCTATTGTTTCCTCACTCTTTCAAGTGATGTGTTTCCTTTATGAAGGCAGAATGGTCCAACTCGTTGACCAACTTTCATTCCCTGGTTCAAACATGGCTACTAGTCACATGCCATCCCTAACTGGTCTTTTTGCATAAGGATGTCTCATCAACCTCCATTTTGTCCACCTGATGAGCGCGAGTGGTTCAGTGAATGTGACTAAACCCGAGGGGCATGTGCCCTGGTCTGCATCGGCAGGAAAACCCCAGAAATAAGGTAGGTTTCCATGTAGGATATATGACTAGTCTGACACACCCGTCTCTTTAGGAAAATGGGAATAGACTGGAAAAGGATTCCCTCATCAAACGTTATGTGAGTGGAACCTCCCACCATTCACCTTTTTCTATTTCGATGGGCAGATCCAAGGAAGTGTTTTGTCTGCAAATGTAGACGAAACAACCTTGCTTTAATGCAAGAACTTCCATATGGTAACCTGGAAACTCTACTTCTCTTTATACTTGGGGGCATGCAAACCTTTTGTACGCAAGTGAAAAGTGACCAGCATAACTCTAACCCCATATTTTTTACTAACTTCAACTGCTTAAGTTAGGTGATTGGTTTAGTCAACCATTCACCTTTGTCGGGACCAACAAAAATGACAAAGTAAAGGAAATGTTTCCTGTCGAGAATCCATCCTACCTAACCTCAGTAATTCTCTACCCTAGGACAGTAGTTGGTCATTCCTAGCTTACATATAAAAGGCTTCGGAGCAAAGTTGCGCATGGGGCAAGCTCACTAAAAAATGAACCTACTAATGAGAGACATCCTTATTATACAATTAGGATGAGCAATGTTTCTGCAAAGTTCAATCTTGTTAAAAAATAAACCTAGTTATGAGCATATGTTCCCCCAGAGGTCAAGCTCATTAAAAAATGAACCCATTTTGGGTAAATAACCTTTGTGATCACATTACTATCAGCTTTTGAGCCTTGTTCATGTTCTTACCATCACCTCCACTTGTTAGCCGATCATCTAACTCCACTTGATTGTTTACCCTTTTGAGGAAAAGCTATGACGAGTGATTCTATTAGCCATCTTCTTTACAATGCCATGATTGAAAAGTTCCAAACCTTACCTGGAACTAGCTCCTACTAGAAAATATCACTTGTTCCTCAAAGACGAGTCTTTTTTAAGCTCTTTTAGACTCGTAAAATATAAAAAGATTGCCGAGCAATTGGCCTCTCCAGCTTGTTAAAGTGATTGGAAGTGCCATCCCTCCTCTATATTTTAATCTTTTTGGACCTGAGGGATCATTACACAAAAAGATCGAGCGCTTGTCCTTTTCAGCTCATTAAAGTGATTGGAAAAGTCATCCCTTTCATATTATTCTATACTTTTTCGGACTTAAGGGATTATACCAAGAAAAAGGATTACTGGAGTTTAATTTTCGTCTCTTTTCAAACTCTCTAAAACTGAAAAATACCAACTTATCTTTTTTGTTAAACTCGTTAAAACAATAGTGATGAACTTGTCCATTACAGACAAGAGTGAGTTTCACTGTCACTAGGCTCGCTAAAACATAGCGACAGGTCTGCCTGAAGGGAAAATTATAGAACAAGCATATGTTATCCTCTTCAAGCTTGACAAAAATAAAGAGTTACTGGTCAGAAATGACTGGGGAAAAATTGGGAAGAAAACTTGAATAACTTAATTGGTAGTAGGTCGCTCTTGAACATGACACTTTCACTCCATCACCATGATTGAGTTAGGTTGGGTTATTCCGTTCACTGGTCATATCACCATTGGTCCTCCATACCATCCATTTTTGGGGTTAACGCTACCAATCCATTGTCAGTTTCACTGATATGTTCAAGAGAAGTTTCTCAGAGGATTCACCAACCTAGCTTATGCCTCATCTACTACAATACCTTCACGCTCCATTCTTTCATGACCGCCATCCTGAACCTTATATCATCAGATTGTTTTCATCTCCACAAAATCATTTGCTCCGTTCCGTGTCATAGATGTGGGATTCATTAAGGCCCTCCTAAAATGGGTCACTTCTTGTCGACATCAGCTCATTATACAAGAAGTCAACTTAGGAACAACCCTTTCAGTACTTTGAAGCTTGCATGCCTCAATTGCAAGTTTCTCACTTCCGGCGACATGTTTACATCCATGGTCTTTGACTGAAAGGTTTTACATGGTGTTTGACATCAACTCATGTATTCACACCACGTGAATTGTACTGCAATACCTTGAGGGTCATCATCATTATCGGTGATTCCTCTCACACCTATTAACAACTTAAATCATTGGTTGGTAATCAGGCGATGTCTTTCCATGTTTGAGATCAGAACATCTTTTCACATGGATTGACTTGTACTTCGGGCGAAGATTGAACGAGTTTGAAGACCCCGGATCTATTTTCATCCATCTGGGCTGCGATATATTTAGGAAAAATAAAGACATCAAATGTTCATCGTAGCTGCACAGATAATCATCCAAGCCAAGGGATGATGGCTCTACTAGAATCATCAGTCTGCCACACAGACGGTTGTTTGTCCTATGTACATGAAAATGAATTTATAAAGCTGAGCATGGGAATGCCTGCCTTAGCTAGATCATGAAAATACTATGAAGATAATGTATTGTATTGTATCTTATTATAGGTCACCTTCGAGTTCGAAAAACCTTGGATACTCATGATAAAGCATTTCACCCAACATCAGAAGATTTACGACCTCATGCTTTAGGGGGAAAATGTTATAGACATATTTGGGCACTGTAACCCCAATCACATATGCCCATAAAAAAAGGGATTATAAACCCCTAAAAGTGTTGTTTCATACCCTAAAGGAACAAGGTCAGCTGATTACATTATTTCCCAAAAGTTCTCCCTGAAAAACTGCTCAGAATTGGTCAAAACTGGACCATACAGACTGCTCCATGTTGAGGGTGCGATGAATCTCACCTGTTACACATAGAGGGTGTGATGCATACTAAAAATCCCTTCTATAGGGTGTGATGAGCAAGAGAAGACAAATGGCAGAGGAAGTTTGCTAGGTGGAAACCTAGAGAATCTTCTAGAAACTGCTCATTTGACACTTGCCTCTCTGAATTCGCCTAGGGATGAGTAAGAGATAATGAAATCTCCAAGTGGAACCAAGAACTATCAGAGAAATTACACTAATCAAAATCCCAGAGGTAGACTCACCCACCTGCAAATATCTATATATGGATCCCTCATCTTAGAGATCCAGAGGTTGGAATTTTGTATTTTTGTAAGGAAGTGTTGTTGGTTTCTCTATGAAACATTGTAGTGTTCGTTGATCTAGCTTTTCATGAGGTGAAGAGGGCTTTCATGCTGGGAGGATGCCATTGGGTCAGACTACTGGGTTGTAACCCTCTCTTCTACTACTTCTACCAATAAAGTTATTTGAGTTTTCCTCCATATTCTTGTATATTTCTGAATCTTGTATTGATGTATGCATTTGTATGGTTAATATACAAATAATTCTATATTTTTTATGGTTATAGATCTCTAT
This sequence comes from Pinus taeda, assembly GCA_000404065.3. NCBI lineage: Eukaryota > Viridiplantae > Streptophyta > Pinopsida > Pinales > Pinaceae > Pinus > Pinus taeda. The sequence goes on along the minus strand of APFE030812558.1, from coordinate 116,818 downwards.
GCGTTGATGGTATTATTCTGCTTTGACTCTACAGGTGTTCTTTGAATAGGGACAAGTGAGGAAGGAGTGGCGAAGCTCTGTCAAAGGAGGAGGAAAAAAGCAAGGAGCCAAGAAAAAGACTGAGGTTGGTACTCTATTCTTCTCTCTCATCTATCTCTCATAAAGGAAAACACAAGTAACTTTAGTTTGTTTGTTTCTAAGATGGCTACCCATCTTAGTGGGACTAGAAGCTTTGAATGGACAGTAGTTTTCCCGATAACACTTCAAGGTCCACCACTCCTTCAGAATCTGTTTTTTCTTAAAACTTAATTTCATATTCAAATTCCATGATGGTTCATTCCTCCTATTCTCCCTCAAATTATTCTTCGATGCATTCCTCCGATGACTCACTATCTTGGAATATAATCTCTTTTTCTTCCAAGTCTTCTTCTTCTGATATTTTTGAGCTTTGTCTTGACTCTTTTGATTTATATCCTTCTCTTGCTTCTTATTTTTGTATGGAAATTTAGAAGAAAAGAGTCCTACTCTACCACATTCAAAAAACTTAAAAGTTATTTTACCTTCGTATTTTCGTAGGCCTCTTTCAAGTTTCCTTATAAACTGAGCCATCTCCTCATCCGAATCGCAGTTGGAGTAATCTTGGTCTCTTTTGTGTTGTTTGGATTTATTTGAATATTTAAATGCTTCTTCCTTTGTATTTGAATTCTCTATTCCAATTCTCATCTAATAGGAAGTGATAATTCCACACAACTTCTCTATTGTTAGAGAATTTAACTCTATCATCTCTTCTATGGTTGAGATCTAGACATTAAATCTCATTGGGAGGAATCTTCAAAAAAATTGTACAAATACCAATTATTTAATGTCTTTACGAATCCATATAATAATATTGTCTACTTCACAAACCCTAATGAACTATTCAACAATGCCTTCTTCTTCATTCATTCTAAGACTTTCAAGTTTCATTCTACTAAGTTTGAAGTTTGGGCCGCTTTACCTTTTCATCTCCTTCGTAGTAGTTCTTGAGCTTGTCCCAGGCTTCTTTTGTTGATTTGTAGTGCATCACCTTTACCAACTGAGATTGTTTAAGATCAACTACAATTGTTTTCTTAACCTATGCATTATTGTTGTACGCTCTCCTTTCATAAGGATCTGTAGGTGGAGTTGTTAGAACCGTGTATCTAGATTCTACTATAGCCCAAATATCCACTCCAAGGGACATGATGTATAGTTCCATTTTGACTCTCAATAATACATAATTAAATACATCAAATATTCGTATTCTTCTTGTGTTTATATCTTTATTTTCCTGGTTTTCCATGATTCCCTGTAGATCTACCTTTTAGGGATTAAATTCTTCCTGAAGTCATTCACTCTGATACCAATTTTTGGGAATCAGGAATTAATGAGAGCAAGGGTGAATAATTAACTATAAATATTTGTTTCATTAAAAAAAATGTCACATAATAATACAACAAAGTTTCATTCACAATTGTACGTAGTGATTTTAATGTGGAAACCCCTGCAGGAGAAAAAATACAAAACCTTGTTTTTATTATGATGTAAATTCAAAGAAACCAATCTATTTGCATCAATTCTTTTGTGATAACCCACTCATAGACGCTCCAACCCCCTTATATTAGCAATAAATGACTTACTTATAGGCATAAACCTCATATATTTATAGGAAGTAACCTACTACTGCAAGTTAAATCTATCCTTTCATAGAATTTTCAAACTAAGACCTCCCACAACATTCTTTGGTTTAATTACAATTTATTATAATTTCTCACACATAGCCACTACATATTCTACAACTCACATATGTATTATTAGGTTCTTCTCTCTTCTATAGGTACTCACAAAGATGTCATGCACATCATTTTTCTTCTGCAACTAACTTGCTATCAGATTCTACTACTTCCAATTTTTGTTCTCTACATACTTTATGCTCACTCTATATATCTCACACACCCTTTCACTTATATGCTACTATTCCTTTTCATTCCAATTACACACTACTCAATAATAGGTAATTTAATTAATTCTTCTTTGGTTTGAGGAGTTTCTTCAATTCATACTAGTTGTAGTTTGTTGTAGATCTACTCCAACACTCTATTCCTTCACCTTGTAATGTCAAGCAACTTCATATTTAATTCTACCAACCATGCCTTCCATTTAAAGCTTCCCAATATTCAATTGCAATTGCACTAGCTACCAGAATCAATCTTGTGCTACATTCTTTACGAGTAGTTATCCATCACTTCACATCAGAAAATAGGATCTCCAATTTTATGACATTCTTCACTCTCCAACTATAACAAAATATTTTCTTTCATAATTGGTCTCGACAGCAAAATATTAACAGTCCAAGATTCTGACAATTTGAGATTCTTTTTCCATAAGACTGAGACTGAGCCCAAAGTGTTATCCCAATATGCTCTTATTCTTCTATTCGAGTTTGGGCCTTATTCAGTGTTGCCCTTGAGAAATCTATCCTAAATAAAGAACTACCAAATAACATATGTTTTAAGGCCCATTGTCTAGTATTAATAGAATTTTAATAATTATATGACATAGAAAAATCATCTGTAAACACCACGTTTTAGAACAAATTCCAATGCAATAACACGACATCAACTGATGGCACTTCTTCTATCATAATGACTTCATCCTGCCACTTGGTGTCCTATGAGTGATTTCATGTGTCACATTAATTTTCGCCACTTAGCTATATAAAAACTCCAAATCTAATTGCCACATGTCATGTGCACAAAATGCCATGTCATCATCTATGTCTAGTCAACACCAACTTACTAGCCACATCATTCTACCATGTCATCAACATGTACAAAAGGTAAGTTCAAGTTTGGGTGTCGTTCTTGTGTTTCCCTTGAAATAAAAATTTATGATTGAATTCCCAATCTATACTCAAACTATTCCATCACACAGAATTATGTCCATCAATTTGGGTTCGAGACCCTTATACAACTGCACCTACACCCCTGAATAGTTCATCTTTGAAATTTCTCCAACACCTACACCCTTGAACAACTCATATGGATTGGACAAACACATAATTAAAAATAGTGCAGAGTTCAGCATTTATGTTGTGCACTTATTACATTCTTCACAAATAGCCTGAACCTACAAGATTCTTCAACCAAGGCTGACCACTTAACTTCCACCTACAATATATCATCAACCCTTAGGAGATTTTCTGAGTGTGATATATCATTGGAAGGTCTTTTACAGGGTGATCCATCTAGGCATTTTGTGGGGGGTTTTGACTTGATATTTTTTTTGTAATCTATTTGCAACACCTAGGTCTTTGAACCATGCAACCACAAGTCATAGCCATGTTGCTTTTAATTATTCTTCTACTATGATGGTTCTCTACCAATGACCTAAAAAAATGGCATGATTCTTCACTTAACATCAAGGGCTACAAAACATAAATATCTAATATTAATCATAGATGTCAATCAATGACAACATTGTGTCAAACAATCTTCAACACTATGTCTGACATTTTTTCAGTGTCTGTATGAGTATGCCATGAAAAGACCAAGTTTTGATATTGACCATTTGATCCATATCTATGCATGGAGAATGGGGAGACCATGTATTTTCTTAGGACTCCCCCTAGCCTTGATAGTCATGTATCCAATAGGGACTCCCCATGAATTTAACACCAATAACAATACAATGTTCAACAAAGAAGGTATTTGTTCTTCATGGTACCTTTATTCAATTTTCTAAAGTCAATACATAAAACTCAATATTCCATGCTTCTTTTTCACAAAAAGTACTAGTGTTCCCCAAGTTGAAACACTTTGGCATATGTACCATTTCTTTAAAAACTCCTCCAACTACATTTTTAACTATTTTGAGTCTAGTGTACTCATTTTTTAAGGATTTTTGATACTAGAATAATTCCTAGCATCAAATAAAAAAAGAAATCTATGTCTTTCTTTGGTGAAAAACTTAGTATTTCTCCAAATACATCCTCAAACTCCCAAAACACTAGATATTCTACAAGACCTGGATATTTAGACTTCTCTAATTCTTTTACATGAGCTGCATATAGTTGACATCCTCTCCTAGACCATTTTTTCAACTATAAGGCTGGAATCTTCCTTATAAAAAAGGGTCTTGAAGTTATGTGTTTAAAGCTTTATTTTCCTTCTTCATTAAGACATGTAAATGTCTTCTTATGATAATCGAGGATAGCATGATGATTTTCCAACCAATCCATTCCAATTAGGACATCCTATGATATCAATGATTTGATATTCAAGTCTATAAGTGTATCTATTACATTCATATTTATAAGACAACTCCTAGCAATTTCATTGATCATTTTATTGATTCCAGTGGTTACTTGAACCAATATTTATATTTCAAGATTTTTTTTTTATCAAATGAAATTTATCCACTATTTTAGGATGAATGTAATTATGGCTTACTCATGAATCAATTAAATTAGCAGTAGGATGACTTATAATATTACCTTCCACCTCAGTCATATGGGGTCGAAGCATTTTTTATCAATCCTCTAGGGCTACATATATTATTGTTTTTCCCCATGGCACGTTGCCCCCAAAATATATAAACATAAATGCATATGCACATAGGCCTACAAAATAACTCTATCTCACGAACATAATAGTCACATACATATAGGTCACCAACCTAAATATCATTTTACATATATTTATAGGCACCATCCTCATATATTTATAGGCACTAACCTGCTGCTGCAAGTTAAATATACCCTTTCATAGAATTTTCAAATTGAGACCTCCCACAACATTCTTTGATCTAATTACAGTTTATTATCATTTCTCACACATAGCCACTACATCTTCTACAACTAACATATGTCTTATTAGGTTCTTCTATCTTCTATAGTAACACACAAAGATGCAATCTACATCATTTTTCTTCTGCAACTAACTTGCTATAAGATTCTACTACTTCCAATTTTTTTTCTCTGCATACTTTGATTTCACTCTATATATCTCACACAGCCTTTCACTTATATGCTACTCTTCCTTTTCATTCCAATTACAGTTTACTAAAGAATAAGTAATTCAATTAATTCTTCTTTGGTTTGAGGGGTTTCTTCAGTTCATACTAGCTATAGTTTGTTGTAGATCTACTCTAACACTCTGTTCCTTCACCTTGGAATGTCAGGCAACTTCATATTTAATTCTACCTACCATGTGTTGGCATTATGATGCATGTGTTGTACTTGATGGCAACCCACTCATAGAAGATCTTCTCACTTAGTTATAACTAGATGAATCTTCAAGAAGAGATATTAGATGTGACTGAATGCCTGGGGTGTAGGACAACTCAAAGGAATCAGATGATAGTTCTACGTGTGACAAGTTAGCTTTGCCATCAAGTACAAAGGGGGAGATTGTTGGCATTATGAGACAAGTGTTGTCCTCGATGGCAAATCACTCAGATGATAAATTATAGTGTAGCAAAGTTATTTTCAAGTTCACAGAATTATATGCATAGAAAAGTTTATTTCATGTAGAGAAAAGTTCACGGAATTTTATGCAAAGAAAAGTTTATTTCATGTAGAGAAAAGTTCACGGAATTTTATGCAGAGAAAATTTTATTTCATGTAGAGAAAGTTCACGGAATTTTATGTAGAGAAAAGTTTATTTCATGTAGAGAAAAGTTCACGGAATTTTATGTAGAGAAAAGTTTATTTCATGTGGAGAAAAGTTCACGCACTTTCATGGTTGGTTCATTGTATTAGTCTGACAATTTTTGATCCTATGGTTTTGGTCCATGGTATTGCATCCAAAAGTGTTTATCTCACGCACTTTCATGGTTGGTTCATGGTATTAGTCCGAGATTTTTTGATCCTATGGTTTTGGTCCGTGGTATTGCATCCAAAAGTGTTGATCCCAAGTATTGGGTTCATGGTATTGTGTTATTA
>APFE030812558.1:81988-105357 GCA_000404065.3 Pinus taeda | reverse complement strand
ATGGTTTTGGATCGTGGTATTGTGAAAGGCCTAAGACTATAAAAGAGGAAGGAGATCATTTGGCAAAGCATCATCTGAATTATTGAATATCTGATAAAGTGCTAGATCTGGAATACTGTGATTGGGTTATGGTGCACATCTGGATCTGAGCTAAAGAGGGATCTCACCGCTTGATGGAGAACAAGATCTAAGGATAGATCGGGATCAAATGGTTTGAAGTGAACTATCTCTATATATTTGATTATGCTTATTCTAGATCTGTATACTGACGCTTGTAATGATCTGATCTAGGTATAACTTAAGTTTGAAATCACTGCAAGTCATGTTTGAATATTTATAGATCTGTACGTGGGTTGGCTTTGGTGTAAGTGCATATGTATGCAGGTTTGGTTCATTGTAGTAGCGTATACAATTTGAGCTATGATATTTGAAGTCACAGGTGGTTCTGGTTTTTCATGGGTTCTGATGAGAGTTTAAAGGTGTCAGTATTTTGCATATCTTGTTTGGTTGATTGTGTTTAGCTTCAGTATTGATGGATGAGAACTAATATTGGATCAGGATCATAATGACTCATATTTATGTGATTTGATGGACTAGATCTGGGTGCTAACACATATATTATCCTTGTGTATGTATTGATCTGGTATTTGGGTGATTCAGAAGATTTATTGATTATGTGCTTCAATGATATTAATGGGTCTAGTATGAAAATTGGATGAAATGTGGCCTTTCAGATTATGTGTTGTGCTTCAAGAGTATCCAGTCTGAAAATGTATGAAACATAGTACCTGGAGGAGAGAAGAGTGTAGGTCAGCGCCTACGTACTAGTATCTTAGCTAGTACAAGAACTATGGGTGTTGTAGCTCCCTTCCAGGAGAGACTGGAGAACGAGAGAGGGTTGTAGCTCTTTGCAGGTAGAAGCCTGCGTACTGGTATAAGACTGCACCAGTACAGAAATATTGTAAAAGGATTTTCTTATTAAGAAGAAGATTGAGATGACTTGCAGCAGGTGGTTTTCTCCCACATTGGGTTTCCACCTTATATCATGGTGTTCATGTGTGTTGCTTATGTGTGATGATCTGTTCTATTTTACTGCACATATTTACTATTAATATGGTTGATAATGTTCTAATGCACTCATTAAGGATCAAATAACTGAATCATAAGAAGTTGTGGAAGTAGCATATATGAATCTGAATATGGAAATGAAAAAGTTTTATTGATGTGATAATACTGATTCACCCCCTCCTCAGTATTATTTCCAACAATAAGGGGGTTGTACTAATAAAAATAAGGGGTTACACTAGTAGTATAAGGGCCTAACATAATCCTAGGCACACAATCTAGCTTTTCTGCAACCCAGAGTCTAGCTCAGGGGTTACTAGGCCAGTGGCTTCGTGCATCGTCAGTATGGTTCAGGGACCACTACCACCATGTGTTTTTCAATTCAAAGATCCACTCCACTCAGTTTTGAATCCAATTCGGCCATCCCCCACAAAACACATGAGATAACCCATTTGATCAAAGTTATTAGGAAATGGCAAGGCTAGTCTGAAAATACTATCACACCTGGCAAAACCCATGCTGTGGTAGAAAAGAAACACATGCAATCCCATGCATGCAAAATCTAGCAAGGAAAATACACATGCAAGTTGATACCAGCAATGAAGCCTATTGTAGCTGCTTGATCATGCCTTTCCTTGCTTGATCCTTGCTTCCTCTTGCCTTCTTTACTTTTCTTGCTCCAATGCCAAAGTGCTCCAAGAAAACTCTAAGTGTCCAAGAGTATGAGAGAGAGAGAGAATAATGAGAGAGCTCCAAAACTGAATTGACCAAGTCTTGCCCACTAATCCTCAAAAGACCTTTTATTAATGATGTCTCTATTTTCTTCATTTTCCATTATTTTCCTTCATTTTCCTCCTCACATGCAACATGTGACCTTTCACCTTCCTTTTCTCCTAATTTCCATCATTTTCATAAATAAATGTCCCAAAAATGCCATTTTGCCTCTTTAATGCCTTAGCCATTGCCTTTGCCAATTTCCTTAGCCATAAACAACTAAATTAACAACCCCTAAGATGTCTTGCCCACCATTTAGCTTGGAATACATGTCCCATCATCCGTGGTATTTATATATTTGTACATGGAATTTTCACCAGGGCTGTTACAAAACCCTCCTGCTTGGGAGAACACCGTCCTCGGTGTTCAATGACACCTATAACCAACATGACTGCTGAAAAAAAAACATACTGCCCATGGAGCTTTATAACACAACTCGTTGCAGTATTTACAATGAACGACCAGCTCAAAAGCAAAACATCATGACAACCTGACCATATAAAAAACATACTGCATATTGGAGCTTTATAACACAACTCATTACGATATTTACAATGATATACACATATACACATTTTCTTAACCAACAATTAAATGATATGATGTCATATCAATCAACAAGGGAATCTAGAGGCTCACACCTCCACCCTCAAAGTAATACTAGGATTCACCTCCTTCCCAAGAATTCCAGAATCCATTGCAAAGTCAAATCTGCATCCAATGTCCAGCACTATAATCCTACGCCACTTGTTCTCTCAGTGAACAGTTACCGGCTCACTATCCCAGGGTGCACTCCCAATGTGCATTTGATTCCATCTTGTAATGATAATGACCAAAACAAATCCATCTGTGACCTTCCCTTCTCTGTTATACAGTCCCTTGGGAATCCAGTGACCTCTTCCATGCAGTCACTCACTTTCCAAGTTTAGCTGGCACCCCCATCCCAGGCAGTCCATCCCTTGGCAAGGCTTCTCGCATCAGAAGATATACCTGCCTCAAAACTACCATACCGGTCATAACATGCTCATGGAAATCAATGGACACTATTGGGTACCAGTGCCCCACAATGGTCCTGCTCCTGAAGTGCTTTACCAACATATTGCTGCATGTTCCAATTTCTTTCGTTGTTGCTACTAATTCTTGTAGTTGATTTCAACCACCCAACTGGGCATGTTCATTCTTCTTGTACCAAGAAAATAACTTCGATTAGATTCAAAATAAATTGAAATAACTTCAAATCATACCTCATTGGTAGTTCATCAATAAGGTACACTTGGCATCCTATTTACTTCCTGTCACAAGAAGTCGAAATGACATCTTTTACCAAATCAACATGTATAAAAATATCACATCAGGTTAGCTCAAAACACAACCATATTAGATCAAAATCATAAATCACATGTAACCATCATAAACCAGAATCATAGATTACATATAATCATCATATACCATAGTCATAAATCACATGCATAATAAAATTGAAATAAAATGATGATACTTATCCTTTCTTGAATCCTTAGCTTCTACCTTTGTCTTTGTTCCATGCGTACTCTCGATCGGTTTCTACACTCAACAAACACCCAGTTCCTTCTCCTCAACCATGTGCATAGACACATAGTGTGCATCACACACATACAACGACACAACATACCGTACCATGCAATACATGCATCTACACCTAATATACAACGCGTACACCTACATCTAGTGTATACAATATAATGCATCCATCTCTATCCGATGTGAAATACCACCCAGTGTATGTACCTACACAGAGTACCACACAACAAGTACACATGCCACAATACCATGACTACATGATGCATATACATAATACCACATGCCCATAACACAACATCGATGACATGCACACAATACCACACGTACACCAGTACCATATGTACAACATGTACACAGTACCACTTATACACTGCACCACCTACACAACATGTTCACAACATCACATGTACATGATGCCACCTACACAATGCCACATGTACACTACACCACTATACAACGTGTACACAATACCACATGTACACAGTACCACACGCACGATGTGTACACAACACCATATGTACATAGCATCACATGCACGACATGCACACAACACCGCATGCTCATAGCACCCTATGTACAACATGTACATGACACCACATGCTCACAACACCACTTGTACAATCATGCACACAACACCATATGTACATAGTACCATTTGTACAACATGCATGCAACACAAAGTGTACATAGCACTGCAAATCCAACATGTACATAGCATCATCCATACACAGCATCGCATATCCAACATGCACAAAGCACCATATGCACACACACCGCATATACATCATGAAGACAATACAATATGTATACAACATCCCATATGCAATATTCGCACAACGCTATTTGTACCATCCTGTACATAACATTGTATAAATAACATGTACACATGTTATGTATACACAACACCACAAGTGCACACATCATAGATGCAACATGTACAACATATACAACATATGCACAACAATAGTACCACACATCCAAAACCACATTGTCCTTACCAAGAAACCTTGCTTTCGGTATCTCATCCATGCTTATCCTAGCATGGCACAGACCACATTGCTTTCACTTTGCTGATGTATCCTTCAACATTACCTGTCATAACATAAAAATAGGCATAATACAAGTATACAATACCAAATCATATCCACATGATACTGACCTTGTATATTTTTCGTGACTACTCTTCCCAATTGATTCCTCGTAAGACCAGGAACCTCTTTATGTCATTCTCCTGCATAAGCAATCATTCCTCCACAAGAATGATCCCCGACAACCTCGTCAGATAGTAACATAGATACATGGATACATAATACATATATTAATGTTAGCATAAAACAATCATGATCCTTTCAGACAATGACATACATACATATATAAACTTCAACATAATCATGATCATAAAATAATTACCAGATAACATAAGGTCTAGGTTAAGAGAAGTTCCTTTATTCATGCAACACATGCGCAACATTGAGAACAATAGTTCCCAACATAGCCAAGGTATATGATGCCTCAAATCCATTTACTTTACCTTTTCATGTTACCTTTCTCATGACTATACTGCCATCATCCCTTTACCACAATGGACCCAACTAGTCCAACCGACTATCATAGTCTTACCTTTCGCTGCGCTTGCTCATGCACAAAGCTTCATCTAGGTCTTATATCATCGGTTGGGTACCATACATCTCTCTCAATTTCCATCAAATTTGCTCTTTCCCAACCAATTGCCAAGACTCAAAACATAAAATGAAAGACAAGAAAAAAACAAGAAGAAGGCCATAAAAACCAAGCAACATGACTCTGCAAACAAAGTGGTATGGCCATACACTAGACATAAACAAATCCGAAAATCAAGATCAACAATTCATAAAAGACTAAAAACAAAAGACTAACAAAAAACACCATGAGTCAATTCCCATGGTTCCCAAGGAAAGCTCAACCCAATTCATCTTCAAGATTTCATGGCAGCCTTTCTTGCCATGCAACTCCTTGCATCGTGCTTCCATAAACACATAACTATCAATTTACAATTAAGCATAATAATACACTAGTTACCTCATCTAATTGTGCCACACACGCTACTTGTAACTAAACACATCCATGCCATCTCTCAAGGGACTCCAATCCTTTAACATACCCACCTGTAGCTAAAGACTAGCTAATATACTTGTCAAGTGCGTGTTCATGAATATAGCACATATCCACATAATGTCAGACAAAATCAAGGTTAAGAAGACTTCCTATGTGTAAACCATTCATTCATTCGAAATTAGGGTTTCCAAACATAGCCAAAGGAATTATTGCCCAATTCCTTTCTTTTACCTTTTTACCATGTTGGAATCGATGCTTACTATATGTTGTCACACCACCCAACTGTTAGTTATATAGACACATCAACTATTACCTTGTCATGCTAATACCAAACATGTTACGCTACAACTTCTCACACATGTCAACCACATTTTCCAAATATCAAGACAATCATATCTATTAATTTGAATTCAACTATTACCAAGACTAACAATCATGTCATAATCCATAGTCAACTCACAGTCATTAATCATAATAGTACAACTATCACCTACTATAGTCAAGTACATATCAACTATCTTGACACATATGTGTTAGTACAATCATCTTAAAACAATATCATTTGAACACATACCCATATTATGAAATTCATCAAAGATTCAACCAAATTACAAACATACCATGTTAAATAAATCAACTAGACACTAAACACCCAAACACCAAATAGATGTCATAGTCAAACAGTCAAGCACTAAGTAAATGACATAAGCAACTGGCACCTTAATGTATCTCAGGGGAGGTGATCTTGTCTGCACAATAAATCTAGTTAGCATGATATAACTTTACAACACATCAGCGCAAGCACTCATAAGATCATGATATCCATAACAATATCTAACTAACATGTTCACATCGTAAACTCATACACATATGCAAAGTCAATCTAGACTAGTATGACACCATCTCACAAATATCGGTTCATACCTGAATATCACAACCATTACCATTTGCATAGGTCAAACTAGGTTAACACAATGCATATAACATCAAGATATTCAAGGCAATGAACATAACCATCACGCATATGACCAATCCAAATTATAACATCAATACCTCAATGAAATGACCCTAATCATCAAGTTAATAGCATATAACAACAATAAGCTATATATCATACTCATCAACAACATACAACATAATCATCGAGTTATCTAATATAAAAGAACAATTGCAATGCATACAACAACATGTTACTATCATTCTTGACTATCTGACACATGTGCATATAACCACTCTAATCGTCTAACATCTACATGAATGTAACCATAAAATCCAATACATGTTCATAAACCTAATGTATATAACCCTAATGCAATAATAATCCTGAACTTACATACCTACATGCGAAACATACACTACATGTATGATGATTTGCTCTTATCCCAAAGTCTAATGCTACGACCTCATTATGATGATCTGCATCCCTTGCTCTATCTCAACTAGCTCATTAGCATCATAACAACCAATAGCATCATGATGACCTAAATTGCATGTAATGACTTCACAAGGCATGTTTGAACTAATATTCAAACTATAACCAAGGCCATACATGCATAACAACTATATATAGACATATAACAAATGAGTACCAAACCATACACACATCATTCTAGCTAGAGTCATCAATGCATGATCATTTAAACTACACAAACCATGACCTCATGCATGACAACAACCATTACTCCATTGTACACATTGCCACAAGAAACCAACAATATGCATAAGAAATGTCAAATCAACTACACCTATAAATAAATGCATGTAGTTGAACATAAGTGTCATGCGGAAAGAGTTATTTTTGCTGACAAAACTAACCTCCCTAGGAGTCTAAGACTCTCTAGTGACAAACAAGACAATTAAGAGCAATCCTTCTCTAAACATGCATTATCATATGGGAAACCAAGTGTTTTTCGATCCTACCTGAAGTCCAATGCTGTTGTAGTAGTCTAGCCTCGTCGATCTGGATGAGCTCCTCCTTCACTTTGAAACCTGCATACACTAACAATCAAACGATTACATAACACCTGAATATTCCATAAAACAAAACATATTCAACATATATACCAAGGAGTATATGAAACAATTCATTAACAACAAATCATTGAGAAGAATGGACTTATTTGTATTAAAGGAAACAAAAAAGAACCATTACAACCTGAGCCTTGGTGTTGTGCAAGTTCCTCCTAGGGTCCAGCAAGAGTTTTCCTCTACTTTGACAAGCTCACCACTTCCAAATGAAACAAGAAAGGATGGTAATCTCTCCTCACAAGCTTCTACAAGGAAGTCCTAATTCCAGCAGCATCTACCCTTTGGAATGTTCAGCTTTCAACCTCCCCTCCTTTGGCCCAATGCCTGTATTTATAGTGTTTTAGAGGAAGTTATTCAGGTCCAACATCAATGGGATACTCCCTCTTTTGGATGGGGTAGCTCCTCTCTTGATGGGATAAGTTCCTCTATCATAGGGATGCATGAACCATCTGGAGGCGCTCAATACACGTCAAACACTCTTTTAGAAAGCTCTAGAAGTGACCACAAGTAACTTTTTTAAGATGAAACTCGCGCCTTTTGACCTTTACAGGAGTACGCACCCATCCCTTAACTTACAGAGCGTACAAGTACGCAGGTACAATGAGCTTGGGATGCGTACACGCAGGCAAGGTAGAGAGAACCTGCGTACCCAGAGAGAAACATGATTTTTAATGACTTTCTCTCTTTCTTGAAGTTTGACATGGAGAGAAGAGGTATAAGGCTTGACAAGGAGGATAATATGACTATTGATGGAGCCATATTAACTGCAGATAGTCATGGTGACAAATTTCAATGTAATAGTTTTCCTTAGAATATTTTCCAAACCATTCCTTGTGCAAATTGGTTTTCTCATAAAAATGCTTTAACAAACCACACTACCACTAAAATTTAATTAAGGAATGGTCTCATTCTAAAACCAAATTAAGGAATTGGTCCCTAACAATAATTGCAATGCACTAGGAAACTACTGAGCTAAAATTTTGGATCTTTATGTAAGAGGAGAAATCTCTTTAGTTGATCATATGTCCAAATCTTATCTTGATTTTAGTACTATGTTAATGTGTATTCCATTGAAAGAGTAGCATTCTAAGATATTATAAAAAATTGGAAGTATTGAAGGATCGAAAATCTCTGCCTACAACATTATAAGGGAGAACACCTAGTCAAGAACTTAGAGCATCTCCTTTTCAGTTGAAATGGTGGTTCCGACTAGTTAAACTAGGCCCAATTACCTTCTCTCTATCTCCACTGGCTTAAAGTATGACTTTCATTTACCAATAAAGAAGAGACATCAGATGAGTACTCTTATTGATCAGACAAGAAAGTGATCCTTAAGCTGATGTGGGGTTCAGCCAAACCACAACTAAAGTTTGCCTCTTTGATAAGAGGACTTCTAGAATGCAAAAAGTAGAACAGAATGCAAAGTATAATCTAAGATGCATCTAATCTTAGACCTATCTCGATTAAAGGACAAATTAGTCCTCTCAATCAAGAGAAAGCTAAAAGGATGGGAAAACAAACATGTAGGAATTGAAATAAAATGAAGGAACTAGATCAGGGAAATAGTTCACAAGATCTAATCCTTGTTGAAACAATTACAAACAACAAAATGACTAATAAGTAATTACTAAACACTTAACTGTAAATAATGACAACTCCTAAGAGAACATATGCATAAGGACCAAACGATTCATGCCATAATACTGAAATAGTTCAAATACATGACATGTATGAAGCATGAAATCTATAAAATTAAACTGTTAGATAAATAGCATCTCAAGGAGATAAAGGATTATTCTTATTCAATGTCCAGTTTCGAATCTCATTTCTGATTAACTCTGCAAGATAGCTTGACCAAATTCTAAATGAGAATTTCAATAAACAATCAACAATAGTGTTGAAACATGACATACATACTCATACACCAGAAATGATATATGAAAACTGAAACATTTACTTCCAATAACAGAGAAAGCAGTAGTGTTATGTAGCCAATTACAAGAATAAATATTATTATAATGATGAATCAAGTTACATAAAACAATAGAGAGTTACAGTAGTGCAATTCGTCTACTGACTCTAAACTCGATTCCCTACCTGCAAATATGGATCGACCCTCACTACAATAGTTTAAATGAAACACAAACTTCGTCCTTACAAACAGGTTGTAAGCCAAAGCATTACTCTACCTTTTTTCTTACGAATTTGAATCCCTTATGCATGTCGAGGAGATTGTATTCATACAGAGCTTAAGTTGAAATCATGAAAATAATAGCAGCTCCATGTGTCTCTCAACAATTGAGATAATAATAGAAGCAATTAAATTAGGTCTCCACTTTTGTTGAATCAAAAGCCAAATGTAGATCTTCTTTGTTTTAGAAAGTGCCCAATTTAGCTTGTTTCTGAGTTCGATTTATTTTCTATTGATAAACACTAAGCAGATTGGCCGACAAGATCACGCTCTTCATGGTATTAGTCTTTGTTTAATCTTTTTCTTTGACTTCCTTTATCTATTTTGGTTTGGATCTCGACATGTGGTTGAGAGTTTGTTGATTGAATGATCTATTAGATTCGGCCCAAGGATTTCCCAGTGCAGGGTTGACATGTGGCAGAGAGTGTTTGGAAATCCCAGATCGAATTGTTACCTCCTGCTTATCGACCTTGGGTTCATTCTTGTTTTAGACAAACAAATACTATTAGTTCTATTATTAAACTTAACCAAAAACCAAATTGAAAACTAAACAAAATAAAATTCCCACGAAACCATTGAAAATAAACCTTTTAATTATTATAATAGCGACCCCATATGGAAATGACAAGTGGAAAGAACAAAGTGGGGTTGGAGAAAAGCTCATCAAAACTTTTGAAATGAGGCAACATGGAAAACTTGCGATATAGAAAAGTTCTAATGCATCAGACGTGAAATTATATTAAAACATTGTGATAAATCTAATCGGATCTGCAACAATATTGACGATCAGAGATTAGGACTTATCGGAGGTGCCATTTTAAAAGTTCTGATAAAGTAGCGAATGCGATTTGATAATTAAATCATAACTTAAGTCAAATTTGGTTCTGTGTATCGAAAATGATGTGATAGCGCATATCAGAGACTAGAGGCTATATGATATTGCCAATGGAGACCAGAGATGAATGGCTCTCAAAAGTGGGAGGTCGAAGATGCATTGGAATATCAGTGATCAGAGGGAGCAATATATCAAATTTTGGAGATCGACAGAGTGTTATATCATAGTTTTTGAAATGTGTTTCCCAACAAAACCCCGATATGGCATTCTTTAATAAGAGGGAGCAGAGGAGGATTACGTAGTATATGGGTCTTCCATCCAATAAACGACAACCACTTTTACAATGGTCGAACTTTGGTTTGTATTACATGTTTGAATTAACACTCTAAAGTCCTATAAAAAGGGTTTGCCACATTATTATGAATTAGGGTTTAGAAAGAGATATTCTGATATCATTCATGATATGTTACAGCTAAAGCCACTATTTGGAAAATAAAGCCACTAATAATAATAATGAAAATCTTGGTTTTGGGGGCTATGTTTTATTCATTAATCTAAGATATTTAGAAAAAACTTATTTATAAAGTTTATTAACAAACAAACCTAATCAAACTTAGGCAAACTATAAAAATAAGACTTGAAATGAAGTAAACACGCTCAAAGCCTACACACAATACAAAAAAAGGTCCCCATAATTTTATTATATGGCTAAAATAAAAATTAAATAAGGGTTGTTGAGTACTACAACAAGAAGATAGTCAATTTCCCTCAAAAATAGAATGTAAGATTTAAATTTCAAATTATGCTAATTCCAAAACTTAAATATGATTAAATATCATAACAATATAAGCTTAAATCAAACGAGATTTAAATTTCAAATTATATTAACTCCAACACTTGAATATGATTAAGTACAAATATGATTAAGTATCATGACAATATAAGATTAAACCAAATAGCAAAAATAATGAACCAAAGATACGTGTACAACAACAAGTAACTTCAAGAGAAAACCAAATCATGAATAGATTTTCAAAAGTTAAAAAATTATATTCTAGCATCCCAAAATAGTCCCTTGATCATAAATAAAACTTAACCTCAAACTCAAAAGAGATGAAGTCAATATGATGGGAAGAAAACATTAAAGGTGCCTATATAAAAGAGTATTTATATTGAAGTCCAAATTAGATCCAATTGTAATAATTTTGTGGAATTTTGTTATAATTTTGTGAAATTTTGCTATAATTTTGTGGGATTTTATAAATTATTGATAGAAAATAATAAAATATTAAATTAATTTATTAATAATCAAAATTAGATGATTTGGATGAAAAAATTTAATTAACCTCATTTAGCAAGGTAACCATTATTGTTAAAAAGTGAAAGAATTTGTCATGACAAAGGGATCAATTTGGTTAGGAATTAAAAGTATTTTTAAAGTTTTTAGAGAGAGAATTGTTGAAAGTTCACATTAAAGAAGATTTTGGTTCCTCGTGTAATGAAAGAGGGTGCACATACAAATTATTATATATATATATATATTATATATATATACTATATATATAATATATATTAATTTGTTCAAGAGTAAAATATTAGAGTTGTAAGTAAGGAAAAAGTATTAAGTGAAATTATTTTATTATTTAAAAAATATTTGACATAAAATAAATATTACAAATAAATGTTAAAAATAAATATTACAAATAAGTTAACGACAATGAAATAAGAAGAAAAAGAAAATATTAAATAAAAATTATTATTATATTTAAAAAATATTATATTTAACATATAATAAATGTTACAAATAAATGTGGACCACATAAAAATAACTTATTGTAAATCATTGATGGTTCTAAAAATTAAATGAAATAGAGTTAATAAAAAAAATGGTTTCCATGATATTAATAATTCTTACATTAAAACTAAACCTTGATATCGAAAGTAATGATATATCAGTTATTATTTTAAAATGGAATGAAATGGAATTAATCAATAGCAAAAAAATGAAAAAGAATGAAATGGAATTAATCAATAGCAAAAAAAAAGAAAATTTTTAAATGGAATTCATCAATAGAAAAAAGTATGAAAAAAATTTAAATCTAAATGGAATTCATCCATAGAAAAAAATATGAAAGAATTTAAATCTTAATAAACCATGCATTAAATTCAAACGTTGATATAGAAAGTGATAAATATTTTCAAGCTCAATATAAACATCACCCTTTTGTGCTGAAAATGTTTTTGGCCGACTAGAAGCCTCATGAACACTCGAATTTTGTTTTCAACAAAAAAAAGTACTTACCATTCGTTATGGATTCTTAGGGATTCATGTATCACAAAGGTATGGTAATGTTTTGTGGAATAACATCGTGTAGTTGAAATAAAAGGCTATAACCATATTGTACTCATGAGCTTGTCTGGATAGTTTGAGAAACTTGATTTTATTAAATGTTCCAACTTATTTAGTTAGGTCAGACTCGTTGACTATTGTAATGGTATTTTCAATGAGTTCTCCTTATGTGAAATACTAATGCATAAAATATGTATTGATATAACATTTATATTATTATGATTTATAATGTAAATATTATTATAGATATTGAAGTGGAGGACTTAAAAGCGAGTTTTTATATATGTTATGATGGGTTTTTAAGTGTTAAAAAGTATACTGTATAATAATATGGTACATGTAAATTTTATTTTGTAGTTGACATATTATTATATTTATAAAGAATATTGGAAAATTGTGAGAAATGAAGTTAATATATCTTAAGTTTGGTTGTGGGGGTGAGAGTTGGGATAATGTGTAAGGATATAAGAGTTTATAGGCATTGTAAGGTACAAAATAATGGTTTTATTATTATTATTAGCAATATATACTACTGCAGCCTTATAAATGGAATAGTTGATAAAAGATGATAAACATTCATACATGATAAAGATAAAAAAAAGATTTCTCAAAATATATCTCACAATGTTTAGGTTAAAAAATGTAAAAAATGACTAAATTATGACTTTATTTTAAATTATTATTGTTATTAATTATATAAAAAATTAATATATGAATTAAACATATATGCATTTTAAAAACATCTAACAATATTCTTAATCATTTACCCTTACTTTACCATTAAAGTTTTTAAGTTGTAAACAAGTCTTGTTACAATATTATGGGCCTATACCATGGTTTATCAATACCACATGCCTAATATCACATATGTTTATATAACATTTTATTTAATTATTAACTTGAAATAAATTAATTAATAGAGCATAACTAATCTGATGATAAATATTAACTTATTTTTGAATTACTACTGTGAATATTCTAATATATTTCATAGAGCTTAAATTTCTACCATTCACCTTTTCATTAATAATAATTAAATTAAAATTATGAATTAAAAATTCATTCAAAAGATGACCAAATTTTTTTTTGAAAACTATTTATTAATATTCTAATAAAAGTAAATATATTCTTTAATATCTCATAAATATATTATAAAGTTATAAGTTTATTGAGAAAAAAAAATATAATGGGAATGCAATAGCATGATAAAAACTCTGAATTGAGTTATGACATGTTATGACTGTAATTATTATCAAAACTACGAAAATATAGTTATCATTATTATCAAAACTGTTATTAAATGGTAAAATTATAGTTATTAGCAAAATTTTATAAAATAGCATGAAAAAAATTAATGTTAATGTTGATAGCAGTTGCAATTTCATCTATATAATGCTGTGCACAACATAATAAAAAAAAAAAAAAAAATGAAGTGAGAATTTGAGAGCCTTTCCGTTGGAATTGCTTCAGCGATGGGAAACGCCTAAACGATAGATGTTTTACCTGCCACATGACATCAAAGAGCAATAATTGATCACGCGTGCATTCACATCTCTTTACGATTCATTCTTTTGTCGTGGGAAGACACAGTGCTCCACATGTGTTCAGGGAATTGCAGGCGTATATTGTCAGCGTATATTGGCCCATTGCCGACGATGGGGAATATTTATATATTTTGTGTATATATCCCATTGAACAAAACCCATTGACCGGGGGCATTGCTGGTCCTGCAAATTTTAAATGTTCACAGGCATATTCATGTATCATACTCTGTTATAGTAAATTAATATAAATGGCAGAATCTATGAAGCAAATCTCAGAGCAGTTATATTGTGGGTCTGAAAGTACCGTGAAAATATTTCTACCACCTTAATCATCACTGCAAATCCAGGATCAAAAGCGCATTTAAGAAATTCGCAGCAGAATGATTTGGTTTTGGTAAAATGGCATATGGGCAATGGCTACAATTTATTTTCGCTAGCAAATTTGTTCAAGGTCATAAAATAGCTTTGGTAGTGGTAAAATGGTATATGGGCCATTACCATTATTTATTTTGGCTAGCAAATTGGTTTAGGGTTAGAAAATAGTTAGAATATAGTGATTTTTTTTTTTTTTTTCCCAAAAAATTTGACAGTAAGAGTGACTGAATTTTGGTTTTGATGGTGGAAATAGTTCAGCATCATAAAAAATCGGACTATCCAAAATCTTCACATTTGACAGTTGTAATTGCTGTAAAATGACATATGGGCAATGGCCACTATTTATTTTTGCTAGCAAATTTGATTCCTTCAGAAAGTCTTTGGAATCTAGTGATTTTCTTTTTCAAAAAACTTGACAGTAAGAGTGCTTGAATCCTGGTTTGATGGTGGAAATAGATTCAGCACCATCAAAAACCTAGGGCACCCAAAATCTTGAAACTTGACAGTTGTAATCATATAAAATGACATGTGGGCAATAACCACAATTTATATTTACTAGCAAATTTGTCCCAGATCAGAAAATGACTGGAATCTAGCCACTTTTTTCTCTCAAAAATTTGACAATAAGAATGCTTGAATCCTGGTTTTGATACCCAAAATCTTGAACCCTGATGGTTGTAATTGCTGTAAAATGACCTAATGACCATAATTTATTTGGGCTAGCAAATGTGTCCATGGTCCAGAAAATCACTGGAATCTAACTTTTTTTCTCCAAAAAAATTAATAGTAAGAGTGCTTAAACCCTGGTTTTA
Organism: Pinus taeda; assembly: GCA_000404065.3. NCBI lineage: Eukaryota > Viridiplantae > Streptophyta > Pinopsida > Pinales > Pinaceae > Pinus > Pinus taeda. The sequence continues at coordinate 89,729 of APFE030812558.1, read as the reverse complement.
ATGGTGGAAATAAATTCAGCGCCATCAAAAACCCGGGACACACAAAATCTTGAAACTTGACAGTTGTAATAGTTATAAAATGACATGGGCAATGGCCACAATTTATTTTAGCTAGCAAATTTATCCAACTTCAAAAAATCCTAAAATCTAACTATTTTTTTAAATAGAAATAAATAAATTAATAATAAAAAATAAATTCAACACCATCAGAAAAACACACCGCCACAATCGTAAACCTCTTCAAATTTCTTAAAATTACTGAAAAATTCTATCAAAATTCGAAATCTGGCGTTTTAGTTTTCTGACAAATTTGAAGTCTGGCGTTTTGGTTTTGGTTTTGGCACCAACGTTCGCTTTCAGTTACAAAATGGCATCGTTGTTAAAATTGCGGCCGTCCTGCTCAGAATGCCCGTACACACGTGCCGTACATAGCTGGGACCACCGACAGAACCGTTGACCACATAATCTTTCAGACCGTTGGATCTTTGAGTTGCTTCGTTGTGAATTTTTTATTTCCCTTGTAATTGAGAAACATTATTAAATTAATCGTTTAATATTATGAGTATAAATATATATAATATTAAAATTTATCCTGCATGCAAATCAAGGAAAAGTAATGAGGTATAATAAAATATATAATAACGAGCGAAGTATCCAAAGTTATAAATGACTGGAAACCGGAAACCCTGTCCACCATTTTTAATTCAATTAATTATATACACTTCACAAAACTATAAAAACAATTAAGATAAAATCTCATTTTGTCATGAAAAACCCACAACATTATCAAATTATTGAGACAACATTATCAAATTATTGAGAATTGATAATCTAATGACCATTTCTAATTTTCACGTTAAGTCCATTTTCTTTTAATTACACTAATTTAAATTTAATATATTAAATTCATTACAAGTCAGTCACCCCTTCCTGAAACGCTTCGACCTCTAGACATGGGAAATAAGGAATGCCTCAATATAAATGCTTCATTTTCCTATGCAACTTCATATTATGATATATTCTCCAACTTGATAAGGTTTGTATTGAAGTTGTTGGACGCACCTTTTTCTTGCGGTAATTACTCATGATATGTTTTTATGATTTTAGGGTTAAATTTTATGTTTGTAATGTTGCCATTTTTTATTTATTTTTTGGTAGATTAATCCACAGTTTTCATAAACAAATCTAAATGCATCATATTTATAGGAATATGCATCATACTCATAGGAATTATCTTTTTCAAGTTCAAAAATCTTACTTAACAAAAAATAATTCATTTTTTTTATTGTTTCGAATTTTGGCTCAAATATCTTTTGAAATGGTAAGACAATTGCTTATTAGGAGTTGTTGAGGTAAATGTTTATTGTCTTTCTAGATACAACTAATTGTAACTTTTATCATGTAGCTAGACTAATAACATATTCATCTTTCAAATTAATTTGAGATATGATCTCTTGATAACTTAACCTCCCAAAGTTATTGAATAGAAACAACACAACTTTCTAATAAGTTGTAACTATGGCATCTATTGTTTTCACCTCAATTTTACTATTAATATCATGAAATATGGTAGTGACTCCTATAGTGTTCACCCTACAACTTACTTTAAAGTGGCTTCAAGAGTATCGTTTTGAAATACATCCTCAATGTATTCAATATACTTATTGTGGAGTTCAATAACCCTTATTATGAGAGCTTCAAGGTGATTTTTTCTTTTTTGGTTTTGGAATATAAGTGAGGGGACCACAATTGTTGGGCCATTCAAATGGTGTATTGACTTTAGCATCATGGTACTTATAGAAATAGGAATCTGATAATTTGGTGGTTTTAGACTTTAGAACCTTGTGACAACTAACCCCTTTAGATGATGTTTTGCTTGAATGTAACTTTTCTGATTTATAAACATAATAGAAATATATACTCTTACATTCCCTTTTCCTATGAACTTTGTAACATTACCTAAACTCTTTAGAAAAACATGAAGAATTTGAATCTCATCTCCTGCAATAGTCCTATGCAAGTTTTGACATGCCATAATGATTAGTTTAAGTCTCTTAGAAGTGGAAATGACCTAAAGAAAATTTTCAACTTCAGGAACGAGCTCTCAAAGGAGAATTCTGATAGAGTTCATGCAAATGCTATTGAGTTCTTCCCTAGAAAAGTTGAGTATCTCATCCATAAGATTGGATACAAATATTTTTCTTCTTTGCATAATACCCATTACATATTTATAGACTTCATTGAGATTGAACTTCATAAGTAAAGAACTAACAACCCAATTTCTTACAATGGTACTCTCATCTCGTGTTTTATGATTGTAATTAGATGCTTTTGGGAATTCACTGTGGGTTCAATTTTTTCATTATTGAATTCAAGGAAACTACTTCATTTTTTAAAGTCTTATCTAGTTCAAAAACTCCTCACAACAGCTGCATAGAGAGAGAGTGCAATAATTTCTTTGTCAACTCTAGCTTAAACTATATCGGTTTCATGTTTGGGCCGCTTATGTTTTTTCCTTCTTAGGGATGGTGATCTAGAGATGAGATTGATTATCTTTGAACCTTTCTCCAAATCCTACAATTTCATCTTGATTCACATTCGAATTGTGAATTGTGAAGTGGTTTTCATGGAGAAATCCATAAACAATTACATCACATTGACCTTTAATTTGGCCCACATACTAATTGAAAGACAATTACACACTAACAAAAATTCTAGGTAATCACTTACATAAGGGCATATATTGAAGCTATTTATATAAATTTTGTAAATATATTACATGCATTCTCCAAGTCTAGATGATTCATGTATATAGAAATTGTTTAATCCTATATTATTTTAACTTCTTCTTTTTTTTATCTAGTAAGAGTGGAGCCTTCCATTAATTGAGAAAAAATACAACAGACAGCTGGGTTGACGTAACCCCGTACCTAACTCAAACAAAACTGTAAAAGGTTTGACTCTCAAACTACCAATGAGGTAGGATACCTGCCTTCCTAACCCAAAAGAGAAATTTAAAAGGTTCTAAATTTCTTTCGGGTCTGCTAAAAGACTTAAGTCTCGAGTATCAAAGAACTCAAAAGCCCTTGATGATGAGGGACCATAGATCCTATGACCCATAATGCAAAAATATGTGACTAAGAAACAAGCCTTAACATGTGGTTGACTTAGCAACCTGAAAACTAAGCGATCTAGCCCTCGAAGATCCAACAGTCATAATCTGACTTCGGGTCATCAACTTGCCCACTCCTTAATTTTTCTTATGGATTCAATGAGAAACCAAAACTGTCATTCTAATTTTTTTCGAGTCTATTTGAGGATTAACCTTTGATTATCTTTATGACCTGAATACCATGTGATCCAACCCTCATTGATTCGACAATCATGTTCTGATTTCGGGCCGGAAACGTGCCCACTCTTCATTTTTCCATTCGGACCCGATGAGTAGCATAAACCATCGCTCTAAAGTTTATCGAGTATGTTTGAAGGTTTATCCTACGAGCAGTTATCCACCCAAAATCTGTAGGATACTGGAGTTCACTGCAATCTTTGGTCGGTTGCCCATCAGCCTACCCGCTATTTACCCCTTACTTCTTCCCTCTGATTGGTTCACTTTCTATTGTTTCCATTGGTCTATTTACTACTTATATTTCATAAATTGAAAATACTCCTTGTCTTTGATCGCCTGTTTGTGACAGTCCTCATGCAAATTCCTTGAGGGTGTCGACTCCCAAGCATATCTTCTTTTATTTCTTGTACAGGGCACTCCTTCATTCACCAGACGATCCGCTAACCTATTGGTTTTTCTACGCACATGAACAAATATGAGTGTTCTCATGGTTTTCAAGTGGGATTGTATGCGTTGATAGACCTACAATAACCGCTAGTGATTTGATACTTTTCTGGTGCTGTGTTGTTGCCTATCTTCTTGACCGAATTAATTATCAATTTAGAGTCTACTTCTATGATGGCATTATGTAAATTGGATTTAATCATGATTTATAGGCATTGCTCTAAGGCCATGAGTTTTGCCATATTATTAGTGACCTTCCCCAAATAACTATGAAATATGAATTTCATGTATCCCTGCTCATCTCTTATGACTCTGCCATAACCAGCCACCCTAAGGTTTCCCTTAGAGGCTCCATCTATATTAAATTTCAAAAAGCCATGAGGAGGAGGTTTCCAGAAGTCCTTCCCCACTATTGTATGTCTTACAATCTTACTTATGCCCTAAGGGACAGGCAACTGGAGACCCAAATGAAACAATATATGAGCATCCTAGTTTAGAGGAGGGTTCTCGGGGGTTTCTTTAGAATGGTGCTCACAATTTCTTTGAGTTGTCTTATAATCTGAGCTATTATGCTCTAGTTTGAGCTAATTCTGTTCTTGAAAATTCTATTATTCCATTCTTTCTAGACATCCTACATCAAAAAACCTGGTACCAGAGTCTAGGCTTTGTTGATTATTTATTTTCTAAGAAGTCTTTCCTGCAGTTTTTCAAAGTGCCAGTGATGCTAAATTCATTCCTGTCAGTTTGCCTAAAGATTGAAGCTACCCAATTCCAGAAGGTAGAGGTGAATGGGTAGAGGTTGAGTAGGTGATCCATCATTTTTTCTTTTAGACCACATAACTGGAATTTAGATGGACTAGCTAATACTCTTTTTCTAAGATTTTCCCAAGTCATAATTTTTTTATGTTGCACCAACCACATGAACAATTTGATTTTCATCCAATGCGGGTTCTGCCATAGGTCCTTCCATATCTTATCAGGGTTTGGAAATTCAAACCCAATGTCAATTCTTTTGGCTTCTTTGAGGTTGAAGCTGCCTTCATTGTTTCTTCCCCATCTTAGTTGGTCAGACGATGTTGAAGTCAAAATATTTCTCTGTTCCAAGATCACTGCAAGAGCTTCTGCCTGGGCCTTCAAAGGGGTGTCTTCACTATATACTAGATCCTTCCATGTTCTCCATTTTCCCTTGTTCCTAGTCTGATGCCAGAAGTCACTTACCCTGAGTAAACCTTTATTGTCAGTGTCATTCTTGAGAATGGTTGGTTCTTCTCTACACAAGTTAGGTTCCTACTACCAGTTATCCTCCTAAAACCAAGCTATGTTTCCATCTCTGATCTCCCAAAAACTATGCTTCTGAACTATGGCTCTATTCTCCCACGCATTGTTCCAAATGTGGGAGCCCTTGATGAGCCCAATCATTCGAATATGATCCCTTTCTTGCCAGTTATTTGCATACTTCTATTTCTAGAGCTTGGCCTAAGGGGTTCTCGTTTCCTTTAGCCATCTCCACCAAAGTTTTGCCCCCAAAACTTTGCTTAGGGTTTCCAAGTCATGAAGTCCCAAACCTCCATGGATCTTGGGTTTACAAAGCTTTTACCAAGCTACCAAAGCCCATTTCCTTTTATCTTCCCCTTTGCCCCAAAGAAAATCTCTTTGGATGTTCCTGATGTGTTGTAAAACTCCTTTAGGAGTAGGAAGAGCTGAAAACATGTAGATGGGAATAGTTTGTAGGACATCCTTTGTAAGCACTAGCTGTCCTTCTAAATTCAAAGATCTGCTTGTCCATTTCCTAATTTTGTCCTATAATTTATTAGTCACTAGCTCCTAAACTTCTTTGCTCAGAGGTTTGTCAATGAGAGGTATTCCCAGATATTTGGAGGGAAGTTGATCTCTTTGAAATCTGAGAATTCTAGAGAGGTTTCTCTGAATAGCAATGTCAGTATTAAAAAATAAACTTTTTGATTTGGTGAGGCTTACCTCTGTACCAGCGGCCATAGAAAAATTGTTCAGGATTTTTTTTAAAGCTTTAGCTTCCTTGACCATAGGTGTACCCTGCAACATTGTGTCATCCACAAATTGTTGATGATTCAAGCTATCCCCATTCAGGGTTAGTTTGAGACCCTGGATTCTTCCTTATGCATTCGATGATTTGATCGCTTTGCATAATCCTTCCATTAAGAGAATAAAGAGGAAGGAGGGGAGTGGATCTCCTTGTTTGAAGCCTCTCGATGACCTAAAGTTTCTGGATGGAGAGCCATTAAGTAGGATGGAAAAACTAGCTGTGGTAACAAGAGCCATTACCCATCTTATCTAATTGTGGTTGAAGCCATATTATTTTAGTACTTCCCTAATGTACGACCAGCTTAGCTTGTCATAAGCTTTTGCTAGGTCAAGCTGTATTATCATACCTGCTTGCTTATTGCTCTTAAGAGAATGTACCACCTCATGAGCTTGAATCATGTTATTTAGAATTTTCCTTCCTTCGACATATCCAATTTGCTCCTCAGACACAAGAGTTGGAAGAAGGGGCTTGAGTCAATTTACAATTACTTTAGAAATAATTTGTACACCACATTGCATAAAGATATGGGTCTAAATCTATCTGGTGTCATAGCTTTTTCCTGCTTTGGAATCAAAGCTATGAAAGATGCATTGAGCACCCTCAAAATTGTTTTGGATCTTCTCGAGTCCTCCACAACATCAAGGATATCTTGTTTGTCTATTTCCCAGCATGCGTTGAAGAAGTCTACATTGAACCCATCCAGGCTTGGAGCTTTCCCATTTTGCATCTTTTTGATGACTTCATTGACCTCCTCTTTAGTCACTGGCCTGTTAAGATTGTAATTGTCTTCCCTGGTTACAAGCTTTGGAATGTACTGTGTGAAGTTGTTGATAAATTGTGATCTGTCTAAGAGAGTCTCCTCTGCTATGCTTTGGAAATGTTGTACCAGAGCCAATTCCATTTCTTTGTGGGTGTTGAGCTCTTTCCCTTGAGTATCTCTGAGTTTTGAAATCCTGTTATGTGCCCTGTGATCCACTGTTAAGTTGTGAAAAAACTTGTATTTCTTTCCCTTCTTTAATCCATTGTACTCTCAATTTCTATCTCCAGAATATCTCCTCTTGCTGGCATCTATTTTCCCACTCCTGTTGAAGGGAGTCAAATTGCATTTTCCTTTCCTCAGTAAAGCCACCTATGATGAGGATCTGATTAATTCCCTGTAGTTTCTATTCAACTTTTCTTTTGGCTTTGAAAATATTGCCAAACTAATTTTTGTTCCATTCTTTAAGCCTGATGATGTGTTTCAGTCTCTGTTGTAGTGGAAACATCTTCGTGACTTGAACAGACATGTCTTCCACCCACCATTTTCTAGTATTACTGATGAAGTCAGGGTGAGTGAGCCAGACATTTTCAAACCTGAAAGGTCTGTTCCTCGGAGTGCCTATAAAAGAAGATTCAAGCTGGATAGGCCAGTGATCTGAGCCTCCAAAAGGAAGCATTAATGCATTCAAGTCAAGGCCAATGAGAAGGAGGTCCTCCGAGATTATGAATCTTTCTAGTTTAGAGGCAACTTGAGAAGCCCCTGGCCTCTTATTGTTCCAGGTGAAGGTACCATTTATTATCTCCGTATCCACTAGCCTCATGTCATTTAGGAAGTTCTAGAAGGAAATGGAGTCTCTTCCTAGTATTCTGGTCCTGCCTTTTTTATGCCCCTCCCAGAATCCAGGGCATAACAGGATGTCTCTCTCTCAGCTCCTTTAGTGAGGTGAGAAGCCTGCGCTTATCTTCAAGTTTCTAAGGACCATAGACATTTGTGATCATATAGAGTTCCTTGTCACCCAAAGGTTCGATCACCATCGAAAGGTAGTTCCTTGATGCTTCAGTCTCCAAGATTCAAAGTTTCTAGGGATTCCAAAGAGTGAGAATCCCACCTGCTGTGTTGTTTGCTT
>APFE030812558.1:52433-71703 GCA_000404065.3 Pinus taeda | reverse complement strand
CTTAAGCCAACTTCTATGAGCTCTGAGAAGAAGCTTTTTAACTAATGGATGAAAGCTAACTCAAAGGAAGCTAATCTACTTGCAAAAAGACACTGAAAAACTGAAAGGAAATGCAAACCCTAGAAAACCCTAATCTTACCAGCTAGCCCTACTGATGCGAAAAAGAGGATGCAAGCTACTGAAAGAGATTCCATTGACTTCTAGGAAGGTAAAATGCATGTGTCTAAGTTATCACTATATGAAGAAAACATAGTTTTGTATTTTTGATTAAGTTGTCAGATTTATCATGCATGTGCTTTCACTGACTGGCAGAGGTGGATCAGTGAGAGAAAATGTTTACAGGAGGTTGGGAAGGTTCAAAGAGGGCCTAAGGGGTCCCTAGCACCCTTCCTGAGAGTTTCATAGAGTTTGGCTTTCAAGAAATCGCTTTCATGAGCTTCTATAGGAAGTCTACAGGGGTTCTACATGATGTTCTGGAATTTCTACAAGATGTCTGTAATTTTCTACAGGATGTTCAGAAATGGGATTTTGGAGAATTAATGGAAGGAAAAAGGTGGAGGGATGAGTATGGAGGTAAGATAGGGGTATGAGGAGGTTCAAGACTTGGTGGATGGAGTTGAGGAGTGGCGCAAATGGTTAGATTTGTTCAAGGAGGGATGAACGATGTTGCACAAAAAGATGAGAATCATGGCAAAGTAAGCAAATGAGGCAAATGTAAAGTAAGGGTTCTAAGTGGAGGATGGACCAGGTGGAGTTGATGGAGAATGGGCAGATAGAGGAGTATAACAGGTGCTCTGCAATTTGTTTTTCAAACGATGCAAACAAGGACTTGGAAAATCAAAGACCTATCTACATTAGCCTATTCTAACCTAGATAACAACAGAGAAATGGAACATAAGTTTATTTGCAATGAAATCATATGAAATAACTATGCAACTAAGCAATCATAAACCTAAGCATGCAATCAAAACTGATATCAAGTTCAACAACTAAGAATCCAACACTAATACTTGCATGGTGAAGCAAAGACAATGTTTTTGGTGGCAACAAGGTCACCTTGGTCCCAGCTCATGATTCCACTGAGGGGAAGGTGAGATCCAAGGTGCTTGGTAGCCATTTTTTGAAGATCTTCCCTGTGATTAACCTATCAAGTAAATCTGAACATGAAAAGCTATTTTAATCATCAAAAATGACCTAAGTAACAAAGCAATGTTTTAATCTAAATAACATATTTTATTCTAAGAATGCAACAAAGACACATGAAAGTAAACAAAGGAGGTACTGGGCACTTGAGATGGGCCCAACCCCAAGAGCTACAGCCTCCTAAGAGAAATTAGAGCTGGTGCAAAGCTGGATTCATCTTTATTGCTCAAGAAATAATAGTTACATCAAAAACTGTCCACAAGGAAAACTTGAAAATGTGCTGAAATGTAGAGCTAAACTACTGCCTAAAAAATGACTAAAATCAAACTACAAACTAGCTAACTTCTACCTACAAAGTGACTAACTGAAATGAGGCCCCAAGCCCTCTTATTTATACAAATTGAAGACCCCAACAATCCTCCTAAACTTTAGGGACTCGGCTGCCCAAAACTTGCAGTTAACAGCAATCCTACTTGACTTGCATGGCTTCCCTTGTGATAATCGATTTGGTGGCCCTTGAACTCCCATCTGATGGTGGAGAATTCGAGGTAAGGGCCCATAAATGAAGGGGACACCTTCCTAAAAATCCTCTCCATGAATTTGGCTGCCAAGTGCTCATTTAAACCTTTGATTTTGTCTCCACATTGACCAAAAAGACTGCATAAAGCACACATTAGACTTGTTGGCATAATGACTAACCCAATTCACTCTATTAACATAAATATAATAAAAAAAGTGCAATAAAATAATGAGAATGGTGGATTAAGTCGAATTAGGAGGCTGAATGATCCCATATAATTATCCATTTTTGTGGCTCATCACCGTCGTCTTCCCCCTCAAACCATACTAGTACTCAACCATGTAAGAGAAAAACAAATGCATCAAAAAATATGTTATTTTAACTTCACTTTCCAATTAAACTTATATTTTTTACTGCGTGTACTTGCAGAGGTTCCATGTTAGAGTGGACTGTCAATTCCATGTAGTTGTCAATGACCAATTCCTTAAAATGGTTAATATCACAATTTGGAAAACATTTTGTATCAACATGCAACATGAGAATGTATTTATTCATGATAGGAATGTACAATATGCAAGTAATATCTTTGACCTTATCAATTAAGAGATGACACCCTTTTTGGATGCAACATAGAGCTCTTTGATTCCCTACTATAGCTTGTTGATGTACTTTTCATATGGTCTTTAAAAAGGCATTGATAATAGTTGTGAGCCACAATTTTCATATTGTTTTCGACTTCTAACTAAAATGTTGTCCAAGGCATGTTTGATGATGTTAAAAAACATATGACTTACGCTTTTGTTTGGGGGAATGGTTGATATTATGTTGGCCCACCCAATCTTCCCAAACCACCAAAGAAATTCTCTATGGTCATATATAGGATACTTTACCTTTTTCACCATATCCACATTCCTTGTAATATGGTAAACCTAGTCTATAGGTAAAATTCATAGTGGACCCATTTCTCAAGGAAAAATCCTAACAGGCACATTGGCCTCCTCCTTCATTTCCTAGATGATCTTGCCACGCACACACTTCGTTATTTCCTTCTTTATTACAATAGAATTTTAGTTCATGCAATCAGGGTTGTAAAAGGAATGAAATGAAATGTGGGAAAGTAAATGGAAAACATATGCACACACACACATAGAGAATATATATTAGAGAGTGAAATAATATAGTGAAAACACAACTTCTATTAATAAATGAAGTAACAGAATATTGTAGAACACAAACTAATTGGTGATGGTACCTCTCTCTTAATAGAGAAATATCGTGGGTACATGCATTTACAAAAGTTATTACAAGAGGTTGAAAAAATTCCATTTTAACACAAATAAAGAACCCTAGAGGTCCAAAACCCTAACCCTACAAGATGAAAAGACAAAGATTTTGTAGGGCCCCAGGTAGTTAGTTAGTACATTAACATCCCAAGGGTGCAATGTTTGCATATAATATTTGTTGGAAAGAACTATCCAAGGAATACAACTTTTGACCAATTTGATGATATTCCATTACAACCCCTGGCCCCTAAAATTTCCAAAGGCATCATTCATGGCATTAATACGGTACCATAAATTTTGCAACCATAAATCATAGAAAAAAATTTCCAAGAAGATAGATAACCATTGAGATAGTGGAAGAGGTGGGTGGCCACTCATATCCATCTAGATCATCCCTCCTACCTTAGGAAGCAATGGTATCCATTGCATCAATTTCCATCATCATATGGAGAACATTTTCCTAATTCTGGCTCTTGGTGAACCACATGCCTTGGTGAAGAAGCTACCCCACGTTGATAAATCGATAGAGTTTTATGTGTTGCTGAAGGGTATTATTTGTCTTGATTTCCATGTTCCAATCCATTGTATCCTATTCAATGTAGCCATGATTGAGTTTTGTGGTAGAAAATTGCTTAGCTACCTCTGAGGTATCCAATAGAGGTTTAAAATATTGTTGAAACACCTCCACATTAAATAATGGCTACAAGTGAAGGAAAGGAAGAATACTTAATTCAAAAGAATTTTCACACACAACCTTTAAGATTGTGCAAGGTCCATATCAAACTAGTCTAATCTTCCTATGGGAGTCTATGAGGCGCCACTCTTTCTATAAATGTAACCACACCTTATCACCCACCGAAAACTTCTGTAGAACCCTATGTTAGTCATATCATTGCTTGTACTTGGCATTGGCTTTCTATAGGATATCATGGATGTATTGTTGGAGGTGTTAGATCTGTTCAACAAATTTGGCTACCTTGTTTTCCTTAACCTGAGCATGGGAGGACTCTTACATTGAATACGTAATGGGAATGGATACATTACTTGGGGCCAACGGCTAGAACGCGAAGCACACCTGAAAATAACTATGGCTAATAGAGTTGTGGATGGATCTGCTATAGCTACTTTGAACATATGGAAGGATTTCACCCCATGAATGTAAATGCTTAGAGTTGTATATACGTAAGATATTCACAATCATCCTATTAACTTTTTTTATCCATATGATTGGGGATGAAATGAAGTCGATTTGGTTAACTTGATATCCATGAGAAAGCCTACGATGAACCAAAAGGTGCTAATCAAATTTTTGTCCCTATACAAAATAATAGTCCAAGGAGCCCAAATGAACCCAAACATGCTAAAAGAAGAGTTTAGTAGCAACTGTAATTTTGATATGCTTCTTGCATTGTGCAAAAATGGCCATCTTAGAGAATTAGTTAAGAGACACAAACACATAATCATTACCATTCCTAGTGGATGGAAATCATCACATATAATCCATGTATACTAATTATTAGGGCTTATTTGGGGTAGGTAGAGCAGTGTACAACCCCTGCTTCTTGATGGTTTGCTTCCCAATGACACATGTAGTCAATGGTTTGATATTTCATTGGACATCTTATTGAATCTTTAGCAAGTAGAAATACTTTTAAAGTACTGCTATTGTCTTCTCCACAACAAGGTTCCCTACCACTTGACTATAATGTGCTTCCTAGATTATCTTGGCATGGTCACTTAAGGGAACACAAAGGTGGTCTCGGTAGCACAAAGAACTTCTTCAACGTGGAATTATAGAAATTTTATTTCCTATGATTAACATGTGATATGTGGCAACAGGGTCAAATTCATTATATAGTTGTAGCCATGCAGAGGTCCCATGCCCAAAAGAGGTAGGAACCGTGGTTGTAGCATAATCAAGGGCCATCTGAGGTTGTTTGTAAAATGATTAGTGATATATTTTTGTATTTGATGTTCAAGTGGAATTATTGCAGGTATGTGGATAATTTTTAATGGAAGTCATTCTGTAACTTTTCTTTTGTATACATAAATTGCAAAGGCCTATGGTTAGTGTGGATGAACATATCCTTCCTATAATATAATGCTTCCGTTGTCGGCAGGCCTACATGATGGAGTACATCTTGTCATACATGGTATATATCTGAACAATGTTAGAAAGTGTTTCATTGTGATAGGCCATTGGATGTCTTTGTTGAGTGAGGAAAACATCAATAGCCTAGTAAGAGGCATTTGTCTCAAATCTCAAATGGCTATTATAGGTCTAGTAGGGTGAGAACTGGTGTAGAGAAAAGGTATTGTTGTAAATCCTCGAGTGCTTTTTGTTGTGACTTAGAATAGGAAAACTTATTTTTTTCTCCATTTTTGGTTACATATCTTAAGGGTCAAGTAATAAGGGAGAAACCCAACATGAACCTTCAATAAATGTTAGTAAGGCGCAAGAGGCTATGAAGATATCTTAGAGTCATCATTTTTGGCTGATCCTGAATTGGTTAGGTCCACATGCACCCCATGTTGGTGCACAATGTATTCCAAATATTGAATTCTTTGAATGTCGAATGGAATCCCTCCAGATTGGAAAACAACTTGTGTTGCCATAAAGTGCTCAAAGATTGTTGAATGTGTTTCGAACGTTCCACTTAGTTTCTATTATGATCTTGTTCTTCTTATGCACACTCTTAGTTGAATATATGTTATAAATTCTTTGTACATTCTAAGTTCATTTATTTATTAAAATATCTCAATTAATTTGGTATGAACTTGTTTAAAATAAATTCATAAATAAACATACAACATTAAGCACAACAAACAAGTTAATAAATCACTAATTATAAACCATAGGAAATGCAACAATTAATGCACATTCTCTTTCAAATAACCAAAAAGGCTGCAAGATTTTGACCTTCAAAGTTTGTTTTGAAGTATTCACAGCTATTACATGTGTATTCAAACAAGTTGATATCTAAAAAAATTACAATTTTACTGCACACTAAAGAAATTGCTCTTAAATTTGAAGGATATGCAAGTAAAGAAAGTGTTGGTCTTGCAAATGTGATTTGGTTGTTTGGATGTAGGTTCGATTGCCTCCTTATAAAATAAGATTATGAGTATTTTCTATAGGTGAAGGATTTTTATTAATAAGAAGTGTAGTTAAGAGTGATTCGATTCACTCAAACTTGAACAATTTTTTCTAATAGAAAAATGTGTCTTTACTATTATAAAAAAAAAAAGATACAATGTCCAATCCTTTTACATGACTCATTCTAAAATTAAATCACAGATTTTAGATATTACATCCTAATTATGGCTAAAACCTAAAGATACTAAAGAAATACAAAGAGGCAAAGTATTAAAATGGGATACCACATAATCATCCCTTATTTATGAAATATTGGAAAACCCATTCCCCAAAACAATTTCCTGTTTCGATAAGAGATTACCTTAACCACTAGATTCTCTAAAAATGTGAAAATTTGGACTTCATCAAATTCTTCTTCCAGAGCTTGAATTTTACGTGTGCATGCTTCAAGATGTAGACAATGAAACTGTAATATTCAGTTTACCCATTAAATGGTTGTCTTTAAAGCATGAAAAAATTTCATCCTTTTTATATTCTTCAATAAGGAAAGATGAAGCAATCCCCAAAGAATAATCAAATTTTCCTTCTAGTTAATGTCATTTCCTAGGCCCAACTTAAATAGAAAACGTGAGAAGATGATAGGTGAAGAACCATCCCTGCTCCACAATGACCTTGCTTACATGCTTCATAAAAAAAACCAAAGGGAACATTTTCTTCAAAATGAAGCTCTTGAATATGCCTTTGATCCCTTCTCCTTATTAAGACAATATGTTCCAAGAAATCACTATTATATCTATGAGCTATCAAAGAAATGTCAACACAATCATCTTGGAATAAAATTTTATTTCTCTACAACCAAATTCCCCATAAAAAAAAGGAAGGAATTTAAAACTAGAATAAAAAAATATTTTAATCCAAAACCATAATCTTTCTTCCACTGCAATCCCCTTCCAAACTCCCCATCAATTTAAATAGTTTTTTACTTGTCTCCAAATGCATTGTGCAATAGGACAATGTATAAACATATCAGGGATAGATTCTTCCTCTTTCTTGTAGAACATACAAATGTTGGACCCTTTCCAACCTTTCTTTCTTATAATATCCTACGTCAGAATATTGTTTGATAAAACTAGCCAAAAAAAAAATCCTAACTTTAAGTTGCCCTTGACTTTTCCATATATAGTTGTTCCACCAAGGAGCTCTTTGTTGATTAAAATTTTCCATTAAAGCTTGGTATGCCAATTTAGCTATAAGATCTCTCGACTGTAATTTATATGACATATCAGTCTATCAGGTTCATACTCCCTCGATATAATACCAAATAATTTAATCATGTAGATGAAATTCTCCCATCCTTCCTCCCATTCTTCATCAAGACCTAAAATACTAGCATCAATCCATGACTTTCCATTAGAACAATTTTCATCATACGCACAAGAATCGACAAGAGTAAACAATTCTTCTTGGTGAAGATCTTCCAATAATCCTTCAGAGAGTCTAAATTGTCCTTCCATGGCCAACCATTAGGGGATTTTTGAGGTCTAAAATGGGTCTCCTAAGGAAATTACAATATAATAGTGGAAATAATAAAATAATACTAGATTACATCATCAAATTTTAGAGGGAAAAAAGACAAAGCTATTATTTCCACTTGTATTTTCAGCTTATCTTCATATGGGTTTACTCATATTTTGAGCGGAAACACTCGTTGGATGCAGCATTTTATTCCTCATCCAAGGAGTAACCATATTGCATACCTTCGATGCACCCTGCTACACAAAAAATGGGAAATACATGAAAACTGTGATTGCAATGACGTTTTTCATGTATTTCTCATTTTTCGTGTAGTAGGGTCCATCGAAAATATGCAACATGGGTACTCCTTGGATGAGGAATGAAGTTTTGCATCCAATGAGTACTACTGTTCGAAATTTGAGTAAAAACCTGGGGATATAAGTTGAAAATACGAGTTGAAAAACTAGTTTTATTATTTTATTATTTTTTAATCTTTGTAACTTTTACTCCAAAAATGGTGAATCATCTTCCATGGTTGACATTATCATCTTGAATCCTAGTGGTTCTTATAAAGTTTATTTTGGTTGTACATTTTTCTTAGGAGGGCCATTTAGACCTCAAAAATCCCCCAATGCAAGGATTCATACCAAATAACACTTGATGTCTTGAACCAAATCGCCATGCAATCCAATTGTCTACCTTACTTAGAGATTGAACCAAACTATTCCAAATACTTAAAGATTCCGGGACACATTTATGCTCTATCTTGAGCCAATCCACCAAAAAATCTTATTTCCCTTAAGCTTTTAACATCTTTTACTAAACTAAAATCACTATATTAAAATTGATGAACCTTTTTGAAAACCAATTTATTTTAATTGTAAATTTGTTATATACAATGAATATGATAAATTAACTTTTCATTTGGATTTGTGCTTATTAGATTCACAAACTCGGTAATTGAGATAAATATAGCTGTATTATAGTGAGAAAAGTTTACCGACACCATCCATGTAAACTCTTATTTGCCAGTCATCATTTTGGACTAAAATGTCCACCAAGCAAGAAGTTTTAGTCTTTAAGTTTGAAGGAATCTACCTTATCTAGTGATCTTAGTTTATATTAAAAATTTTGTATGGTTTTTTGTATGTATACAGTCCATAGTCATTTGCTTTTTTGTATGTATACAAACCATAGTCCTCACATTATGTTGTCACATAGTTACTTTCTATAAATTTTGTTAATGGTAGTTTACTCTATGGATCTGGTATCACTGGTGGACTCATAATCCTCTAGGTCTGCGGATGGAATGAAAATCTCTCATTGTAACATTTTATATAATAATTTTTTCTATCAATAGAAATATATGGACAAAATTTATGAAAAAAACAAATGAAGAAAAGAGACAACTTTACCAACAATGAGATAGAATCTATAGAAAATAAAAGTTGATGAATCTCAAGTCATTTGAAAGGACGAGCATGTGTTTATAAGTTTTGAATTCCTTCAGAAAGAAGGTTGCATACATGCTAAAACACATGTAAATGCAATCCACGACATCAAAGACCAAATTTTCGTCTCGTTGATATATATAAACTTTTAATTTTCCAATATAAAATCAAACTTTTAAAATAATCAAGGCTTTAATATCTTGGTTTCCATGAATTTTAAGATATTTAGAGTTACAATAATCATCCTCAATGGGCATGTTCGAATGACGGTAAACCCTCACTAACCCTGGGTAGGTGGTTTTCCAGCGGATGGGCAATATAAATCTCATGAGTAACATGCCAAAATTTTTGGTGGTCAAGGTGGAGGTGACCTTGGGAGAGTGTGCTAAGCCACCCACTTGAAAAAAAATCCTCGACGCATGGAAGAGACAAATAGAGTTACGTCTTGGCCATCATATGTTATTTTATGTGGGGAATTTACTTCACAAGATTATGGTACAAATTAGTGGATTATGAAAACACCTTTGAAAACACAGTTATGGTTTTTGAAGCCACTAAGGAGAAGCAGGCCAATGGGAGAATGGAGATAGGGAGGATTTTCCCTTACATGTAATTGACCCGCATTAATGATCCATGAATTATGGGTGGTTTAGGGCCAGAGAAGCACAAGATGGGGTTAAACACTTGGCACATTGTGTAGGAATGTCAAAGGCTTTGTGTTGTTTTATGGTTCAACATCCTTGTATTGGCTTGGTTATACAGAAACCCTATTGACAACCTAGGGTGACAGAGAGCTCTAGTGTCTACAGGGTGGTGCCAAACAATTCCAACTCCTGCGGGGTATGAGGCGGGGGATTGTCTCTTGTGTGGAAACATTATTCGGCAAATTATTATCAAACTAGTATCTGGACGAGGTATTCTGGCGAGCTTCCAACCTTCTTATTTTGGTTCCCTCGCGGTTCAGTCATATTCATGTTCAATTGTTGTTGAGGAGTTGCAAAGTGTAACAATTTTTGTAGGGTGGCAACATCTTGTCCCCATTCTCTTCGAAAACGTGCGAGCGAAAGGTTCTTTTTATAGTTAAGGTCTTTACAGAGTTGCACACTCTCAAGCTTTTTTTCTTCATAAATTTTTATTTAGTCTAGTGGTGAGCAGGTACTTGATGGTATATTCAGGCTTGGGGTGGTCATGTGGTCATTCTAAATATTTTATTTGAATACAATGTCATTTTGGGTTCCGTAGTTTTGTTATTTTATGATACTTCCTAGTTTGTCTTGTGCTAAGGGATATAGTTAAGGGTGGTGATTATTGTGGATGGTCTCCTCTTTCTGTTTTTTTCTCTATTATTGTCATTAAAAGGGTTGTGGGGTCACAGGAGGCCACCAAATATATTTTGTGTGCATTTTTCATAGCTCCTCCTCTTGGACTTCTTTTGAGTTGGTTGTGGTACTCCCGTCAACGTATTTACAATCCCTTGAACCTTCTAGGTTATCCTTTAACTTCCCATTTTTGGTCACCAATGTCTAGTATAGCGGTTCATTCTCAATTTGGTTTTAACATCGTGAAGTATCAAATTGATTAGTGGGCGGTTACATTGTCTCAAGAGGAGGAATTAGCTATGGTTCTTAGTCGTACTCGGTTTCAAGTCCTACTTGGTTGTAATACTCATGGTTTTAGGTATGTGGATGATGTTTAAACTAATTCTTTATCCCTGCTAATTGTTTATAGTCTTCAGGGAATCAAATTTTTTTGTCTCGGCCTCACCCTGTTGTCATACATAAATACACTTGTGGGATGTCTCGAGTCTTATTGGTCTGATTTTATTGCAGGTTATTTTGTTCAATGGTACCATGAAAATGACTCATTAGCAGAAGAGGAGGTTCCTTTGCGATGTTCTCCTCCACACAACGTCATCTCTTTGGTTGGGAGTCATTGGAAAATTTGTATGATGTTTTTCTCCTGGAGGGTTGACAGAAAACATGATCCTTATAGGCAAAAGAATTTGGTGAAAAACATTATCATTCAAATTTTGAGGTTTGTAAATGAAAATCAAAGTGGGTACCAGACCTAAGCAAATGGAGAAAGCATCGGTTATACTTCTTGCATTCAATATTTTCTCATAAGCATAAGACCTCTCTACTTCATATGGTGTTGAAGGACAAGCAGGTTGATAATTATAAGTTTTTTGTGGTTAGGAGGACCTCAAGCATATAATGCAGGATATCAGATATGATATGGATGACATTGTGTTTTGACTAAATACAATTAGGTGCTACTTCAATTACTATTCAGATACTGATTCCACAACTCCTCGGAATGGTGATGGAATCATTGATGCCACACCAGTCAACATGGTCAATGGAAATTCATCTCTTGATCATCCAATGATCATCCTTGATGAATGAGTTATCCTAGTGCTCTTCCATTATTCGGTTTCTGTGTTGGGTTATCATGTTTTTAGGATCTTTCATGTTATGTTTGTTTTTTGTTTATGTCGTATGTATGTTTTACCAATGTTTAATTTAGTGTGGTCGTTATTTCTACTAACCAGTATTTATGGTTTTGATGATCATCAGGGAAACTATTCATCCCAATTATATGGGGATATTGACTTTTTGGTTGACAAAGTCAACAATATTCTACGAAGCACATGAGTTGTAATTTTTTTTTTTTTTGAATATCAATAGAAATTGTAGTCAAATATTACAAAAAAAATTAAAGTTACAATAATCAGGAGTTATACTTAGGAAATTTAAAAATTTAATATAACTTTAGTTTCATATTAAATTTTTGTGAATATTTATTTTATAAATAGGTAAATATATGTAGTTTCTATTTGAAAATTTAATAATCCACAAACAAAAAAAATTGTTTGTTATAATATTTGTGTTCAAGGGTGATTTATAGATTAGTATGGGAGAGATATTGTCCTATAATGTTACATTAAAAAAAATAATACCTACATTAAAAAAATTAGAAAACGTTAATACAAAAAAATATTCAATAGCTGATATAGATATTAACAACAAGAAATCATATTTTAATGTTGGCCATAAATAAAACAGTTCAATGTCCAACATAAAAAATAATTTTACATCAAACTTTATATATAGAGATATATAAAATAATTGATAAAGAAAAATTTCCAAGTTCATCTTTAAGTACATTTTACATTTTTTTTTGCTGAAGCAAGAGATGTTCCTTCTATATCATTAACCCAAAAATATTTTACATAGTTTACAACCGTCGACCTGTCATTATGGACTCAGAACTTGGGTGCTAACCGCCTAAGGCATAATCCCCCAACCCAATACATATAACTGTCAAAACCTTTGGAATACAAACCCTCTTTTTGGTGAAAGACTGGTCGTACATATGACAATCCATGCGCTTGTCCGCACCATCGCTTTTTAAACCTACCTTTTTCATTGTGACTTTCCAATCCCCTTTCTTAATCCGATGACAGAGGAGAATTTTGCTCCGAGAAGGCGAACAGAACTTAACCCCCAGCCCCATAAAGTTGCACGATCAATCCTGATTGTTGATCCATACCTCAACATCTAACGGCTGATCGAAGTATCGCGCTGCTCTAGGGTGCCAATCTTTAGCGTGTAATACAGGCGGTTTACAATCCCGACCCCTCGCCACTTGTCAGATGCTGTATGGGATCGCTCCCAAAACACACAAACCACTTCCTTCTTGAGAGTGGTGCGATCAAGCCCATACCACTTGGAAAGTGGTTTTGTCCTCCAGAAAGGGAAATAAGGCCTAGAATGGCTGATGGTAAAGACTTGATCCTCTTCCTTCATCTTCTTGCCTATATTTTTGAACCCGAAACCAAAATTAATGCTAGTTCTTCCCTCTATACGGCCACCCACCAAACTGAGAAGCTCGACCACCCAACACTAGAGATTTTTGACATTGAAATTACCCATGCTGTTGCGGCCGACCGAGTCTTGCCTCTCACCAAAGACCTGTTTGACCAAAATTAGTGACATATACAGTGAGCAGATCATAGAGACCTTGCTTCTATGGCTTTGTTTCAAAACAATTCTCTGTCCTCTTCCGCTTGGTTGTGACAAAGACTTTTAAGACTGCCTTGAGGCACAACTTGCCATCCCATTGAAACTTTGTGCTCATTACAGCTCACCCCTTGGTTTGCCAATATATCCACCAGTTTGTTGGTCTTTCTGCGAACGTGGTTGAATCTTATCGTACAAAGTCCCTGAAGGTGACCCTGAATTCTTTGAAATTCCTGGATTTATCTCCAGTGATTGGAGACTTTCACCAGCTCTACTCCAAAACTGATTCTTTTGATTGAGTGAATGAATAACTTAGGGTCAGCTTCTATAATCACATTTAGGTATTTGTCCTAATTTATAAATTATAAACATTGCTCCAGAGCCATTAATTCCACCATATTGTTGGTGGCTTTTCCTAAATGACAATGGAAAAGGAAGAGAATGTTCCCATGTTCATCTTGCAAAACCCATCCAAAACCCGCAGTGCCTAGGTTGCTTTTTGAAGTGCCATCTATGTTGTACTTTAAAAAACCTTTTGGGGGAGGATGCCAAAAATCCTTATCAGTTTCCTTTAGGATAATTTTCCTGACCAGACCTTGAGGAGTGAGCTCCTGCAAACCCAGCTGC
Organism: Pinus taeda; assembly: GCA_000404065.3. NCBI lineage: Eukaryota > Viridiplantae > Streptophyta > Pinopsida > Pinales > Pinaceae > Pinus > Pinus taeda. Next base: position 58,045 of record APFE030812558.1, on the reverse strand, counting down.
CTGAGAATTCTCTTTTCAGCCTCTGAGGGAGGAATGATGGAGAGATTTCTCACTGTGGTGCCAACCATTTCTTTAAGTTGTTTTAGGATTTGCTCAAATAGGGGAAGAGAAGGATTCTTCTCATTTTTGAAAATTCTCTTGTTTCTTTCTTTCCAAACATTCCATATGATGAAGCTTGGCATGAGAGCCCAAGCACAGTTAAGAACTTCATTATCTGAAAAAAAAATTCCTCCAGCTGCTCAGGGTGTTAATGATACTCTCTTTGTCCATGTCTGTCTTTTGGAAGATGGAGGCAAAAGTATCCCATAACCTAGATGTGAAAGTGCAACTATTGAGAAGATGATCCATTCTCTTCTCTTAGATTTCACAGCATCTAGAAGGCCCCAGGATACCCCTTTTCCTGATATTGTCCCAAGTCAATATTTTCTTGTGATGCACCAGCCACATGAAGAGTTTAATCTTCATCCATCCCTGGTGTCTCCATAGGTTCTGCCAGATTCTGATCGGAGCTTGGGACTCCAACTCAAGGAGAATGCTTTTAGCCTTTTTAAGATTAAAGATGCCTTCTTTATTGTTGCCCCATCTTAGTTGGTCCTGCCCCCCAGTTACTAAAATCATTCTTTGTTCCAATATTCTCATGAATGCTTCTGCTTTTGTTATCAGGGGCCTATCATCCCTGCAGTCTACATTTTTCCAAGTTCTCCATTTGCCCAAAGTGTTGGTGTGATCCCAAAAATCTTTTACTTTTATTAAACCTTGGTTATCTATTTCATGTTTAAGGCCCAAAAAGTCCTCTTCTAACAGTGTTAGTTCTTGTTGCCATTTATCCTCCCAGAATAGTGCAAGATCTCCCTCTCTTATTTCCCAAAAACTGTTTCTTTGTACTAAGCCTCTATTCTCCCAGGCCTTATTCCAGATGGATGAGCCCCTTATATTTCCAGACATCCTTATGAAATCAATATGATGCCAAGAGCTAGCATATTTTTCTTTCCAAATACTTTCCCAGTGAGACTTGGGATCTTTAACCCAATGTCATAAGAGTTTAGCCCCTAGAACATTGTTGAGAATTTCCTGATCATCCAATCCTAGGCCCCTTAGGTTCTTGGGTTTACAGACCTTTTCCCAAGAGACTAAGGCCCATTTCTTTTTGGTCTCCTCCTTACCCCAGAAAAAGTCTCTTTGAATGTTTCTAAGTTGCTGCAAAACTCCTTTTGGTGCTGGGAGAGCTGAAAGCATGAAAACCGGGATAGATTGGAGCACCGATTTTGTTAGCACTAATCTCCTAGCCAGATTTAAAGATCTGTTGGTCCATTTCCTGACTTTATCCTACATCTTATTGATTGATGGTTCCCAAATACTCTTATGCAAAAGTTTTGTAGTTAGAGGAACTACTAAATACTTAGAAGGGAGGGAATCCCTTTAAAAGCCAAGAATTTCGGAGATATTTCTCTGAATAGCTATATTAGTATTAAAGAAAAAAAATTTGATTTGGACAAATTGACTTCCATACCTGTTGCCATGGCAAAGTCATTCAGTATTTTTTTGTATGCTTAAGCCTCCTTGACTGTGGGGATACCCTAGAGCAAGGTGTCATCTACAAATTGTTGGTGAGTCAAAACCTATCCATTCTCCGTTAGTTGAAGGCCCTGGATTTTACTCGTTACTTTGGCCTACTTGATAGAACTACCGAGTCCTTCAATCATGAGGATAAAGAGAAAGGGTGAGAGTGGATCGCCCTGCCTGAGGCCTCTTGAAGGAAGAAAAATCTCAGAGGGAGAGCCATTCACCAGAATTGAAAAGCTAGAAGAAGTCACGAGGACCATGACCCATCTGACCCAGTTATGATCAAAACCAAATGCGATAAGAACTTTCCTGATGTAGGTCCAGTTTACTTTATCATATGCTTTGGCTATATCCAGTTGCATGATCATTCCATCTTTCCTCTTGCTAGTTAACAAGTGAACCACCTCATGAGCTTGAATGAGGTTGTCTAGAATCTATCTGCCTTCTACATAACCAAATTGTTCCCCCGATACCAGAGAAGGAAGCAGAGGTTTGAGTCTATTGGCCACTACCTTGGATATTATCTTGTAGACCACATTGCATAAAGCAATGGGTGTGAACTTTTTTGGTGTTTGGGCATTGTCCTATTTAGGAATCAGGGAGATGAAGGAGGTATTGAGCACCTTCAAAATAGTCTTATTCAAACTGGAATCCTCAACAACCTCCAATATATCCTATTTAACAATATTCCAGTAGGTTTTAAGGAAATCCACATTGAATCCATCTAGGTCCAATGCTTTTCCATTCTGCACTTCTTTGAGAACCTCACTAACCTACTTTTCAGACACTGGTCTCTTCAAGTTGAAATTGTCCTCTCTGGACACCAGCTTAGGAATATATCTGGTTAGGTCCCTAATGAAATGATCTCTTTCTGGGTTATTTTCTTGAGCTATGCCACGGAAGTGCTGAACCAACATAGCTTCTATTCCCTGATGGGATTGATGAATCCGCCCTTCCTCGTTCTTGATCGAAAAGATCCTGTTGTGAGCTCTGTTGGCCATGGTGGATCTGTGAAAAAATCTGGTATTGCATTCTCCATCTTTTAGCTATTGAACTCTGGAATTTTGTCTCTAGTATATTTCCTCTTATTTACACAAGTTATCCCATTCTTGATGATGTTTCTCGACTTGCTCATTTTTTTCTTTATCAAAGCCTTCCTTGATCATGACTTGGTTGAGTTCCTGCATTTTGTTTTCAGCATATTTCTTTTCAACAAAAATGTTGCCAAAATCCTTCTTGTTCCAACATTTAAGTCTCATCTTGATGTGCTTCAATCTTTTATGAAGAAGGAACATTCTTCTTCCTTGAATCTGCAAATTGTCTACCCACCATTTTTCAATATTGCTCATAAATTCTAGGTGTGAAAGCCAAATATTCTCAAATCTGAAGGGTCTATACCGAGGTGTCCCTATGCCCTAAATCTCCATTTGCACCGCCCAATGATCTAAGCCTCCAAAGGGGAGAACCCTTGCTATTATTTCCTTGTCTATTAGCATAAGGTCCTCAGAGATTATGAATCTGTCTAACTTAGAGGCTACCTGAGACTCTCCTCCTCTTTTATTATTCCATGTAAAGCATCCATTGTTTGTCTCCAAGTCAACTAGCTTCATGTTATCAGTGAAGGTTAGAAAGGCCAAAGAGTCTTTATTTAGAGTTCTGGTTCCCCCTTTTTTCTCCTAATGTGATTTGATCATATTGAAGTCCCCTCCCATAATCCAAGGTATCTCTGCATGTCTATCCCTGAGATCCACAAGGTATTCTAGAAACCAGAATTTTTCATCTATTCTTTGAGGGCCATAAACATTTATGACTAGATAGGTTTCCATATCTCCAACAGGCTGAATGATTACTGATAAATAATTTCTAGATCCCTCAGCATCTATTATGCTTATTCTTTGGGGATTGCAGAGAGTGAGAATACCACCTGCTGAATTTTCTACTTTAACTTCTAGAAACTCAAATCTATTGAGCCATTTACTATGTATTTTTTTTAACTTTTGAATGGAACACTTCATCTCCTGGATAAAAATTATATCCGGAGCTTCATGTTTCAGTTTATTACTAAGCATTCTCTGTTTTCTTTTACTGCCTAGACCTCTAATATTCCAAGATGTAAACTTCATATTTAAAGATTAGTAAAGGAGTAGCTAGCTAGATCTTTCATCTTACCTGAGTCTATCATGAGCTTTCCACACTCCATCAATAGTTCATTCTACGTTTTCCTGCCTCTTTTCTTTCCTGGGTTTCTAGGTGCTAAACCCGGATTTGTTTTAATTGGTTTCACTACTTCATTGCTCCACCTGCCCGTGTTTTTTTTTCCCTCTGAACCCTTGACTTGAGTTCTCCATAAATACAACTGTTGTATTCTATTGAACTCTTCTTGCAGTAACGATTCTACCCCCCTTATTTTTCCCTGAAGTAAGAACCCCTCTAAATCTAGGTGTTGTCTGTCCAAAATCTCTTGAAGCTCATTGTCCTCCAATTCCATCTCACTTTGGGTCAGTTCCTGATCCATCTCCGGTTCTGTATCACTCATCATGATCTCTTTCTATTTATCATTTTCTTGCGTTTGTTCCCTGTTTTTTCCTTTCTCCTTCTCTCCCTGACTTCCTTCCCTTGCTTGATCTGCTACTGTTAATTCTTCCTCCACGTCGAGAACTTGAAACTGGTTTTGGCTAACCTGTTGTTCCTCCTTTTTTTGTTGCTTTGGCCCTTTTCTCCCTTCTTTTCTTTTGTGTACCACTTTGTGAAAACTATCAATATCTTTCATTGTATTAGTTTTGGTTTTGTTGTCTGCTTTGCTGAGAGGACAGTCCCTGAGTAGGTGCCCATGTTCATGGCATCTATGACACCTGAACGGAATGTGCTCATAGTCTACAGTTTGCACCCATTCTTTATCAAAAACTTCCAGGATTACCTCGTCCGGAAGAGCTCCGGATAAATCCATCTCCACACATATCCTTGCAAAGGAGGTGTATTTTCCCCTTCTAGTAGCTTCAGAGCTTTAACAAACCGACCTAATTTGTTGCCTATGGTAGCTAATGATTCAATTTGTCAGTAATCAAGAGGTAGAGAATAAAGTCTCACCCAGACTGGGACCGAAGTAAAAGTTTCACACTCCGGCACAAAATTCATCTTTCATGGCCTCATATAAAGACCTGCTGCTGCGTAGAAGTAGGGCCCTCCTTCAAACACTTTGTCTTTATCTTCAATGTTTGTAAACACCACCACGAAGAAACCCTTTGACCCAAGATGTAGATCAATAGTCCCTTTAGGTTTCCAATGGTCTTTGATCCATGTTTGTAATGCTTTTTCAGTGGGCCATAAACCCATGAATTTACAGATGATTGCATAAGTGCACATGTCTTCCCTATGCGCTTGCAGCACTAGGTCATTTAAAACTACTCTGGGTGTGTTTTCAACTTTGGGTTTACAGGGTCCCTTTTGTCTTTTGTCTTTAGTTCCCTATTTTTTGTCATCTTCCTCCTTGTATTTTGTTCCATTGTTCTCCTTCTGATTGGTACCTTCTATTTCTTCCTCTGTGCTTCTTCTTCCTTCCTCAATGGTAACTCTGCCATTTTCTGGAAGTTCCTTGCCCTTACTGGCCACCGCTTCCTTGTAGGAGGGAGTGGAGCTCTCTCTGCAATTTTCCATGGAAAAAACCTTAGTAGTAGACTGAAACCCTAGCTGTTCGTTGTTTTGCCTTCAATCGCTAATTTTGATGATAACATTCCTTCTAGTGCTTTTTACATTTTAGTAAGAGGGAGATGTGTAATTTGCAACTACTTATTTTGGTGTTTATAGTGAAATCTAAAACAATATTTATATTATAACGTACTATGAAGAAAATGTGAAATTCATCATCCTTAATATAAAGTTGACACATGACATTTTAATAAGCAATATTAATAGCTAAAAATATATATTTTAAATATTTTTTTCTTTTGGTAGGTAGCACCCATAGGGGATTTGAACTAGTGACCTATCACAAGGAGTGCCTTAACAGTGCACCCATCCACTGTCAATCCAAAGCCCCGTGGGCTATATTT
>APFE030812558.1:0-38582 GCA_000404065.3 Pinus taeda | reverse complement strand
GTTTTCTATAATGAGACTTTTTGGAAGCCTTTCCGGTGGGTTTTTCCGGTCAAAATCCGGCAGCAATTTATTGGAATCGCAAGTTTGATAACTAGTTTCTGCACAATCAAAGCGTCCCAGGGGTTTTTGAGGGTGCTGAATCTAAATATGCAGTTTAAAAACCATTTTAACTGCAACAAATCAAGATTTAACCTCAATTTCTTCCGCCAGATTCAGTGATCGGAATCTCCAAAAAATCGTATTATAGACAACTCCTATAGAAACTACTTCAAAATAATGCTATATTAGGATTATGGAATGGAAAATTTCATATTAATTCATTCTTTTTTGAGTTATTATTGTGTCGTCTATTCTACAAACATATATCTATTTTTGATAATGTGCTCATTTTATTTGGTTTATTTTTATATATTTAATATTATAATCTATATTGCTCATCATAAAATTCATGGTGGTGTTCTTATAACCACCTCCTTCCATCACTAAGTTTGGAAGTCATTATTTTGTCATGGTTGAGATTATGACACCTTTACATGCATAATTTTTTTATAATATTTTAGTGTCCATTTTAATTATGTATGCTTTTTAATAATCATGCACAATCACTTTAAATCAATATAAAGTTTGACTATATTTTTTTTTCTTTCTTACCACTACAAGGTCGGATATTCAATCTTAGTTCCAGGAACCTTTTGAAAGTCTTTCTAAGTAAGAGGAGTGAACATTGGATTTGTCTATCTTAAATTATATTGAAAAGGTTTTACATCATGTAAGGATTTACTATGATTGATTATATCACTTTTGTGAATTTGTAAATAATCTTTTGATTAGGCCAGAACTTTTCTTTATTTTTTTTTATCAAATTATTATTTTATGCTTAAAGTTCTTTTTACCAATTCGCACAATTTTAAGACAATTTAAGAATCAACCATCTAAGAATCTGATGTTGATTTCTATGTACTCATCAAATTTAACTATTTATTTATTTTTCTTCCCTATATATATATATAAAACATTTTTCTAAAAGGATAAGGTTAATGAGAATCTTATTGTCTCTTTATTTCTCCTAATATTCTATTCGTTCTTTTCTCTAATCAATTTCATTTTCAACAAAAATTTGTAGGTTGTTCATACATCTTGTCATTTTGGTATCACTATAAAAAAAACCTATCAATGTTCAAATTTATCTAGAATTTATAGTTTGAAGACCATCTCTAGCTTTCCTCATTAGAAGAAATCTCTACACAGTTGGAGAGTTGAATAGTAATGGATAAAGCATCAACATTCTCGTTCAACAACCTAGATTCTATCTCTAAGGACAAAAAATCAAACCATTCCATCCCACACAAGATATTTATATTTCATTCTTGCATACAAATTTATTATTTACTTGTGTGATTAGCAAATGGGAGTCACCTTGAATTTTCAAAATCTTAATTCCCATATCCTTAGCCAGATTCAATTCAAGTAAAAGTGCCTCATATTCAATCATGTTATTTTTTCTTAAAGTACTAATTGAAAAGAATGACATAAAATGACACCCTCTAGAGAGGTAAACATAATATTTGCATTGATCCCCAATTTAGACTTAGTTTCATTGAATTTCACCTTCTAAATAGTGTTGACACTTTCTTAGGGAGTTAGTTTCTATGTAGACTATCAAATAAATTATTAAATATATATTTATTATTCTTTTTGTACAATTAAAATTCATATGACAACCATATAAATTAATCATAATGTCATCACCTTTCATGCTCTATATGCCCATTTTCTTTTAATTGCAATAATTCAAATATATTATATTAAGTTCATTACAAGTCACCCATTCCTAAAATTCTTTGACCTATAAGCATGGGAAGGAAGGATTTCCTCAATATAAAGTCTTCATTTTCTTATGTAGCTTCATATTCTAGTAAATTCTTCCACTTGATAAGGTTTGTATTGAGGTTGTTAGGCCCAACTTTTTCTTAGGGTAATTACTTATGATATTTTTCATGCTTTTAAGGTTAAACTTTCTGTTTGTAATGTTGTTTTGTTTTGTAGATGGAAATGCATTCTTCATAAAATATATAAATGCATCATATTCATAGGAATTATGCTTGTCAAGTTCAAAAATTCCTAGTTAAAAAAACACCAAGTTAATTTTTGTTGCCTCAATTTGTAGGTCAAACATGTTTTGAAATTGTTCGATAAATTACTCATTAATTATTGTTCAGGTAAAATGATGCAACAAAAGCTACATCTACCCACATTATGCAAATAAAATTGCATGTCACACTATGTCTCAGGGATTTTAATATTCTTGCCTAGTAAAACCTTCACAAGTCGCCCGGATGTGGGTGAATTAAATGTTCATTAATGGAGTTATTCAATGGCGTCGGCGTTCGGCCTTGCCCACTGATGGAATGCACAATTCTCCAAGCTTATTCACGGCTCACGCTGGCTCATACAAGGCGACAACAGGTCCACCTGCATTTCAACTTAATTATTCACTCTGGTCGAGACAAGACTCTTGCGGTTTTAATCATGGTGCTTTCAGTCCTCCTCTCCACTGTCCGGTCCTCGCCCTCTTGTCATTGCCCGCTACATACAATTTTTTTTTGCAGTAGAACGAATACAACCATTAGCGTTTGGCTCTGGGTGGCTCTTGATGTTGGAATTAATCTTTCCTTTTCTCAAGCTCAGCTCTGCTTTCTGAATTTTGCTCGGTATTCCTTCGAGCTATCTCATCTCCCATCCTCTATCACTTGCTCTGCTAAGTCCACCCTTTACAGCCTGACCATGGTCCATCATCGCATGCGAAGCCGCCATGGAAGAAGTTGTGGTGGTCGCGGGCGTTCTCAGACAGCTCATTCGGTTGATCAACCTCTGCCCCCTGCATCCCCGCCTTCATCCCAAGCAAATTTTCCTCCGCCTAGCCCTTCCTGCAGTCCTTTTCTGCATAATGCTTTCTAGACCACTCATTTCAAGTTTCAGAGCAACCTCAACAGGCCTATTATCTCGGCCAACATTACCATCATTTTCTCTGAGGAAGAGGCTCAGCCTCATGTTACAGAGCACACCTCGGTGGAGCATTCTCAGGGCGGCCTTCGCAGCGAGCAGAATATGGCAAATGAAGGTAACGTAAACAAGCGTGGTGAACTGGATGTCGAGGGTGATGCTCCTGATGACACTCAACCACCAGGTGGCAACTCCCATGGGGCCTCTGTCTCGATTGCCTTTGCAGGTAGTTCTAGTGGCAACCGTCTTTTGTCTGTAAGTTCGAGTCGAGGGATTGGGGTAGTAGGTAGAGGCTCTACAGCTGTGTACGTAGAGGCCTAAAAAGTCCGCAACTGTGTGCATGAACCCCTGTAGCTGAGTGCACAGGGTGGATCTGGATGTATTAAGGACAAAGTGGAAATAAAAATAAGTTTCTTCTGGAATTCTATGTTTCTTCTGAACTGTCATAACATTTGTTTAATATTATAGGCTTATGGTTGGAATGAGTATAAATCTGGGTTTATTTTAATGCACGAATCAATTATGTTGGTTAAATGTTTGCTTAAAGACCTTGGTAATTAATAACCATGTCATCTAATAGAATAGCGCACTAATAAGAAAGATATAGTCAAGCTAGATCTATGTGAGTACTGAGCAGTGCGGAGTTGTAAACCAATGCCCGAGACCTCCAGACCACACCAAAACATCCCTAGGGTGTGGAAACCTAGTTCCAGTACCCTCCCCTGCTACCTCGGGTGAGACCTCAGTCCGCACTCGGCGAGTTGTTGCTGAAAGGGCTGGTAGCTGCGGGATTTGTTTGGCTAAACAACTCTTCCAAACCAGGGTCAGGCCCATATACACCAACAATGTGCAGTCGCTCCATATGCTATTTCGTACCCCGAATCTAGTTTTGCTATGTATGAATGGTATTTGGTTTATTTTACTCTATACACATACTAATGAAATATTTCTTTACGTGTTAGTATAATCTCTCTTTTGACTGCACGGTTTTTGTATGTTGGTAAATGGTCGATTATTTTGCACTGATTTTGCAATCGTTAAGCAGTACCTATTTAATTTTCACAAGTCTTGTTTAATGTCTTGCTTACAGTAAGTTTATGTGAGACTGTGTGGCTTATCTCTCGCTATTCATGGTATATATGTATGACACAGGACACTTGTCAATTATTCTCTTGTGTTTCTTAAAACTCACACTTTCTACTAAGTTTATATCACACCTCTATCCGAAGCTAGCTCTGCAAAACTGAGTGGCAATCGGGCCCACATACTAAAAGGGATCTCCAGCACACTCGGTGCAGGCTCTATTTGGGAACCTACATCGAAGAGATCCCCTTGACTGTTGGTGATAAATTCCAACCCATCAACAGAAGGGAAACCCCTATTTTAAAGTTTTCCGAGATTAAGGATGAATCTTTCAATCACTTCCAATCTATATTTTCTTCGAATGGTGTTGTTAATGTCAAGAAGGAAAATAAATTTTTGTCCTTCTTTTCCTCGGATATATCAGAAGAAGAGAACAACCTCCTCATGCAAGATATCAAGGAGGATGATTATCAATGCAATATGGTTCTTGGATCTAGACAAGGCTTGAGGACCAGAATACTACTCTATTAGTTTTCATCGCTCCTTCTAGTCTTTGATCAAGAAGGACCTGATTAGAATGCTTAACTGGGACTGAAGTAAAGGGAAGGTTGCAAGGGGCAAAAACTATTCCTTTTAAGAGATAATTCTGAAGGAATTGAGTGCTTCTTCCTTCAATACGTTTCATCCCATATCCTTGTGAAACTCCTCTTACAAAATCTTGACAAAAAGTTTTTTCGAGATAATAAAATGGATTCTTCCAAGATTGATTTTAGAGAATCAAGGTGTATTTATTCAAAATAGATATATACTAGACAATCTCATTCTGGTCAAGAAAGTGATTCACTCGATTCAAGAAAAGGGAGAACCTGGTTTTTTCATCAAGATTGATATGGAAAATGTGTTTGATCGGATAAGTCCCTATTTTCTTTTCTGTATCTTAGAAAAACTTGTCTTCTGCAAGGTTTTTGTCAATTAGATAAATGCATGTATTGCCCATCCCTGGGTTGCCCCTTTTATTAATGGAAAACCAACTGCCTTTTTCAAATCCTTGAGAGGTCTTTTGCAAGGTTGTCCTCTCTCTCCTTTGTTTTATGTCATAGTAGTCGAGAGTTTGAATCAAAATCTCAAAGAATCCTACAAGTTTGGAGCCTTGATTGGTATTTCCATTTCCTGAAATGTTAAAGATGTCAACCATTCATAGTTCACAGATGATGTCATTATGTTGGGTGGTGCTTACAAAATAATAGGTTCCAGGTTTAAAATATTTTTGGACAATTATCTAGATCTCTCAAGGGGACTGGTAAATAGATGGAAGAGTCATGTCTATGGATGGAATTTCTTGTCGTTTATGCTTTAGGATATTTCAACGACTTTGGGGTTCTCCATCCAGTAAGAGTGGAGATAATTGAAATATTTAAGTGTCCCTATCTCACTAGGAAATCCTCACAAGGAATATTGGGATGAAATTTTGAAAAATATTAAAAAGAAGATGTGACGAGGTGGGGTGCATTTTGGTTGAATCTGGCAGGCAAGGAAATTTTAATCAAGGTTGTGCTTTATTCCCTCCCAATTTAACTATGCTTTGGGATTCTATAACTAAAAGGAATTCTAAATCAAATTAATATCATGCTCAAAAACTTTCTCTAGAATGGGGTTAAGAGTAATGATAAAAAACTTCATCTAATCAATTGGAATACACTCCACCTTTCCAAAGAAGTGGGGGGCTTAGAGATACAAGATCCTCTCATGGTAAATATAGCCTTGGGATACAATATTTTTTGGAAGCTAATCTCTAGCTTAAAGTAGTGGTGTTCTAAAAAAATAACTCCATAAGTCTTACATCCTAAGAGTTGAAGATGTCTAGTGGATGGGAGGTGGATAAAAAATATGAAGATCATGTAAAAAGTTAACCCCTCTCATAATTGAAAATTTGGGATGGAAGGTCAGGAACAACACCATAATCAATTTGTTTGAGGAAAAGTATCTACCTAGTTCTCTTCTCTCTCCGTATGACAAGATCAAGCCCCTTGTCGATTGGATGTGGGGAAATGGGGTCAAAATATTGAAATATATTTCATCATGTGATGAAGCGGGTATTTGGGGGGATGAGAATGCCATGGTATTCATGATCATCTCAATCAAGATGGGAAATAATTATCTCATATATGAAGGATCTAGCTCCCACCACATGTGAATGAAAAATATTTTAGAACCTAATGACCTGGCAAGTCATCCAAGTACCCTGTAAAAGAGGGATATAGATTCCTATTGGGGAGACTTCACTCGAATCCCCATTCTAAAGTTTGGAAATATATTTGGAATAGAGATTCCATCTCAAAATTGAATTCTTTCTATTGGACCATGGTTGATGGAAGCATTCTCACTATGGAAAACCTAAAGAGTAGAAGCATCCAAGGCCCCTATTGGTGTGTCCTTTGCAATGAAGAAGAAGACTCGATCCCCCACATTTTTTTTGAATTCTTTTTCTCTTTAGCTATGTGGATATGTTCATTTGAACAGGTCCTTCACATACATGCCATCCCTCCAAACTAGCAGGAATTGTTTGTCAATTGGACATATCATGGAATCTCCCAGTTTTCTATCATAAAAGGGGCATGAAAAAATTTACCAAAATTTTTATACTGGGTCATTTGGATTAGCAGGATACAAAAAATGTTTGTAGGTGAATTCACCTTGACCATTCGAGTAGCCAACAAGGCCATCTCTCTGTTCTCTGAATCACTTTCTACAAGGGGTATTAAGAAATCATATGTGGAAGGGTTGTCCAACCCTAAGAGGAGATTGTTAAAAATAAATGACTCCTTCGATCATGTTGGAAGCTTCATAATTCGTCCCAAGGTGAGAAAAATATAATGCTTAAGATTTAGCCAAGAAGAAATATGTTCGTAGAAAGATAGGTAGAGAGTGGAAATGTTCTTATTTGATGGAGCTGCAAAAGGGAATTTAGTGGTGGTAGCAGTGGGAGGGGTGATCATGTGTCCCCACAAACAAGAGGAAATAAGTAGAAAAAAATAATAAGGTTGATCTCCTCACACTTTGGAAGGGCCTGGAATTTTCTCTAAGTCTTGGAATAAACAAATTGAGTGTCATAGGGGACTACCTAGTAGTGATTCAAATCTTTCCAACTCTTATTCTCAATTCTTATCTCTCAAGCACCCCTCTAATGAAAAGGATCAATCACCATCTGAGGAAATTTGATGTGCTTTCCATATTCCACGTCTTTCACCAACTCAACGAGGAAGCCATCGAGATGGTGAATTCTGGAATGTTGTTGGGGGCAGGCAAATGTGAAATAATTAGATGGGACAAGGGCCTAACTCCCATACCATAGAAGTAAGTTTTTTTGGTTGGAGTGCATGACCATCAATGATGGCGTTGATAGGCACATGATGAATGAAGGGATTGCATGTGGGATGGGTGGGTGATGGAATGAGATGATTACCCACTTGGAAAAGTTCTAGAGTCCCAAGGCAAGATGTTAAGAACCTTGTCAAGACACATATATCATATTAGAGGATATATGGATAGGTGGCTAATTTACCTTCTTGGGAGGATGGAAATACATTCAGGAAATTTAATGGTGAAGACATGGATTTAGAACTCACCTCGTGCCACAACAAATTGGCTACATGATTGGTTTAACAGGTCTCGTGGACAGGACATATATTTAATGGGAATGAAGATTAAAAATTTATATGCATTAATAGTGAGACATAAGGTAAATATGAAGTTCATGAAGACACCATATACAAGGAGACCCTATCTCCAACAGTGGCATATATTAGTATAATAATTGAGTATAAACTGAGAAATTGAGCCTTTTTGTGTGAATTGATGATGACATTTCCATGAGGCTAGATTTTACAAGCCGACATGTCTCGGTGGAAGAAGGCGGTAGAATTTTTGTTTAAATTATTAATGGGAAGACTTGACCACTCTACGCATTGGGTGGAGTTGTTAGCAAAAGACTACGTGGCCAATGCAGATCACATCAATGCTAAATTCGAGATTGTGGAGGCATCCTTGGAGCAGAAAACCATCAGGATGGAATTAGACCTCCCCTCCTATGATTCAAATATGAGCAATAATAATTTGTCCATTGAGGTGCAGGGAATCACCGCCGAGATCCTGATCCTTTCCTTGTCCAGCTACAGGGAAATTTGGGCACTGGTGAAAAAGGAGTGAGATCGAGCAGAGGAAACAAATGCACCACTGGGAAGTGATGCCTTTAAATACTGGTTAATGCCTTATTATGTATTTCAATTATTTTTATTTATTTTTTCAATTCTACCAGTCATATGTGAAATATCAGTGCAATATTATAATGGACACAACTCGTAGGGGAAAGAAATTTCTTTTATGGATATACTGGAACATAAAGCAACTAAAATGATTGAAACAAGTTTTTTTTTTTTGATATAAATGGTTTTGGTAGTCTAATATAGGTTTTTAATATAAGATATATGTTTTCTTTTAAAAATATATATATATATTAAATCCTAGGATTACAAACAAAGGATTATTAATTATATTAAACGTTATAATTATAAACCTTAATATTAATATTAAACACTAGAATTAATATTATATACCCTAATATTAATATTATAAATCTTAGGATATTAAACCCTAAGTTTAATATTGTAAACCCTTAGATTAATACCATATACCTTAATAACTCTAAGGGATTAATAAACCGAAGAGATTAATATTAAAATACCAAGGGAGCAATAATGAGAAGGGATTATTATTAGTATAAACGAAACAATTATTATTATATTAAGCCCAAGTATTTCACGGTCAGGTCAAAGCCATGGACAATTCTGTGTTTTCTGAATCTATTGTTTATTATTATACTATATCACGTTTTCTTGTATTTTCAAGTATGCAACACCTCTACCCTGGTAAAGCTCTTATGCCTCCATACCTCTCTATGGGATAGGTGTCATCTCAGTTGGGTTTTCGATTGGTGTATATTGGAATTTTTTGGTTCTAGTTCAATGCACCCCTGTGTGGTCTGCAAGTTAACTCTATGACCCAAGCCACCTCTCACAAAAGGAATACAGATCAGGGAGGTTAGGCTCAGGGACGTGGCAAAGGTGAAGGGTGTAGTGAAAGGCAGGATTAGCCACCACCATCAAGGGGTAGAGGGTGTCATGGTATTGTAAGGAAGACATAGGAAGTCGTTCAAGATTACCATTGTAACACACCTCCTCTTGTCTGCTAACTAATATCAGTTTGGGAAATGAAGCTAAAGCAACAAGCTGAACACAATGGTTTGGACTTGGAAGAATGACAGTACTTAGTCCAGGATCATGGTCACTCTCGTGGAAGATAACCCAATTCCAATAAACGGTCTATATGTACTAGCTAATGAAGCACGTTGTGGCCAAAGCAATTATGTCTAGTTTTGCTGGGCCATCCAAACCAAATTCTGATCTTCAGGAAATTCATAGAGATTTTCAATTTATCTAGTGTCAAATCCAACTCCAAAATTTTCACCTCTGTCGAATTGAGAAGCAAATCCCTTTCACTGTTAGACAATATAAAAACCTTTAAATTTTAGATGAATTATCGTGTAGTTAGATGACCAACAGCTATGGTTTCACAGTGGGTGGGTTGAGGCCATCTAACACTTGTTGGATGTGTATGTATACCTTGTATCCATTTTGAAACAGAATAGAAAGGATCTTCCAATATTACAAAAAAAAAAATATTAAGCCCACGGATTATTAATATATTAAACCCCAGGATTATAAACTCTAAGGTTAATATTATAAACCCTAACATTAATACTAAACTTTAGAATTAATATTATAAACCTTGGGATTATGATCAATATTATATACCCTAATATTAATATTTAAAACCTTATATTTAATATTAAACCTTGGGCATAATATTGTAAATCGTAAACTCAATATTAAACCTTGATGCAAGAGCATCCAACACTCTTCATTAAAGGAAGAATCCAAAGTAGAGGAAGCAAGGAGGACATGGACCATCAGAACTAAACTGGAGAAATCTGTTAAAATAGACCTAATTTGATGGAATGAATAAAGTCTCTAGAAGACTTCATTAAATGTAATCTACCATATGTATGCATATAAAGAGATTAGTTGAGAGATTTGAGGAGAGGATTGATTGGATCCTTTCAGTGATCTGATCCAATATTCCTGTAACGATGAACCTGCGTGTTCTATATATATATCGTGAGACAGATAGAAGGAGAGACAAAGAGCAATAGATAGAATTTGTGTAACCAGAGTGTGGGATACAATGTAGTCGAAGGAGAACTTGTGCCTAAGGCTGAAATGCCTTAGCATTTAAGTACGTCGTGTATAATATAAACTATGTTTAAGTGTTGAATTATGCGTTCATGTGTATTTTATAAACCATATGAATGTTCCACTGTTGCAGGTTTGATCGACCATCGATCACTATAGGATCGATGGCAATCCAATGATTATATGAATGTCATGTGTGAAATGGAATATGGTAGAGCAAAACTGGATTTAAGCACATAATCCATCAAATGGCAGATGAATGAGAGAATGTAGAGGATTCGTTGGATCTCAAAGATCAACAATACATATCAAAACATAGAGGAACCTAAAGGAACCATTAGAATTGTCCGATGGAAGAAATCAATGGCCATCACATGGCATAGATGTGAGGGTGTTAATTCGCGAGAGAAGTGGTTTCGTAATAGTCGAAGTGGTATTTCTAGCAAGAAAAAATTGGTAAGTGGTATTGAAGGGTAAGCACCTGATTCAACTAACCGAGTAACACATAGCAGGGAGGAGGAGAGAGGAAACCGCTTTATCGGGCGGCTAATCCCTGTGCTAATTGTGCACCTGAAATCTTTGATAGCCGTAAGATCTAGTGCAAGTAGATTGACGGTGGAAGATTGTCACGCAAGTTTGATTGATCAGGCCAGTGACAACCGTCGAATCAAGTGCCATATCAATGGTCCTGATTTAATTGGAGATCAACGAAAGGAAGGAGTTGTGCTGCAGAGGTGTCTTTGATCTACAGACCTAAAAATTTATAGATGCGAGTGAATGATTTTTGAAGTTCGCCCTTAAGCGTTTGGGCTAGGTTTCCTGTGTATTCCTTTGTATCCCAATAGTTGAATGGTCTCGGGTTTAAAGGTTTAAAGCCAATAACGCTTCCAATAGGTTTTGTGGGCCCATAACCCATAGGCCTTAGGATCGAAAATTTATAAAGAAAGGGGAAATTGGTATACCCCAAAATCTCCTTTCATCATTTGGTATCAGATTCAGGAAAGTTTTCCTACGAGAAGGAAGAAAGAGGAAAGCAGAAGGAGAAGGAGGTATAGTTGTTTAAAGTATGAAGAGTTTATCATCTTACTATCGTGCAAAGAATGACAGTCGAAGGTGAGAAGACTTGCAGTAACCTAGAGAGAGGAGTTCTCAATTGGTTCCAGAGGAGAGAACCAGAAGGATGCCAAAAGACTAAATCTCAGAGGAGGAAGCATGGTGAGGTATCGTGTAGTAGAGGAAGACTATTATTGCAGAGGTTGGTTGCAGTTCACAGAAGATCATGAAGGCAGTTCCATTGAGAAGTGGGTAGAATTGCTAAGGACAAGGAGAAGCATATGACCAGGAGGTCATAAATTTTTGTGCCTCGGAAGTCTGATGCAAGAGCATTCGGAACTCTTCATTAAAGGAGGAATCCAAAGTAGAGGAAGCAAGGAGGACGTGGACCATTGGAACTAAACTGGAGAAATTTGTTAAAATAGACCTAATTTGATGGAATGAATAAAGTCTCTATAAGACTTAACTAAATGTAATATGCCATATGTATGCATATAAATAGGTTAGTTGATAGCTTTAACGAGAGGACTGATCGGATCCTTACAGTGATCCGATCCAATATTCCTGTAACGATGAACCTACGTGTTCTATATATATATATATATCGTGAGACAGATAGAGGGAGAGACATAGAGCAATAGATAGAATTTGTGTAACTAGAGTGTGGGATACAATGTAGTTGAAGGAGAACTTGTGCCTAAGGATGAAATGCCTTAGCATGTAGCTATGCTATGTATAATATAAAGTGAGTTTAAGTGTTAAATTATGCATTTGTGTGTATTTTATAAACCGTCTAAATGTTCCAGTGTTGCAGGTTTGATCGACCATCGATCTTTATAGGATCTATGATGATCCAATGATTGTATGAATGTCATGTGTGAAATGGAATATGGAAGAGCGGAATTGGATTTAAGCATAGAATCCATCAAATGGCGGATGAATGAGAAAATGCATAGGATCCGTTGGATCTCAAAGATCAATGGTCCAGATCAAAATACAGAGGAACCTAAAGGAACCATCAAAACTGTTCGATGGAAGAAATCAACAGCCATCGCATGGCATAGATGTGAAGGTGTTAATTCGCGAGGGAAGTGGTTTCATAATAGTGGAAGTGGTATTTTAGGCAAGCCAAAAGTAGTAAGTGGTATTGAAGGGTGAGCACCCGATTCCACTACCCGAGCGACATGTAGCAGCGAGGAGAAGAGAGGAAACCGCTTTATCGAGCAGTTAATCCCCGTGCTAATTGTGCACTCGAAATCTCTGGCAGTCGTTAGATCTAGCGTGAGTAGATCGACGGTGGAGGATTGTCGTGCAAGTTTTATTGATGAGGCTAGTGACAACCATTAGATCGAGTGCCAGATCAATGGTCTTGATTTAATCGAAGATCAGAGAAAGGAAGGAGCCGCACTACCGAGGTGTCTTTAATGTGCGGACCCATCAATTTATAGATGTGGGTGAATGTTTTTTGAAGTCTGGCCTTAAGCATTTGGGTCAAGTTTCCTGTGTATTCCTTTGTATCCTAATAGTTGAATGGTCTCGAGTTTAAAGGTTTAAATGCAATAATGCTATCGATAGGTTTTGTGGGCCCATAAATCACAGGCCTCAGGATCGAAAATTTATAAAGAAAGGGGAAATTGGTATACCCTAAAATCTCCTTTCATCAAACCTTAATATTATAAACCTAATATTGAAAACCCTTATATTAAACCCCAATTTTATAATGTCACAATGTGACGTTGAATAAATTGCAATATGACATTATAAACCCTAAGATTAATATTATAAACCCCAATAAACCTAAGAGATTATTAATATTATAAACCCAATGGTTATTAATATATTAAACCATAAGAGTATAAACCCAAGTATTATTAATATATTAAACCCTATGATTATTATTATGTACCCTAAGATTCATATTATAAGCATTATGATTAATATTAAACCATAATATTAATATCATAAACCCTAAGATTAATATTAAAAACTCAATATTAAACCTTAATATTATAAATCCAATATTGGAAACCATATTTTAAACCTGAATTTTGTAGTGTTGCAATGTGACATTAAATAAATTACAATGTAATAAAACTGAAAGGGATTTATAGGGTCCTCCCATACCCCTTGTATTCCCAGAAAGTACCTTCGTTGATTGCGAGTCAATCGTGATTTTGGACCACCCTCTATTGTTCATGTTGAAACTTTGGCTCATATGATTTAAGGAGATCACATATCTAGAGTTGGCTCCCAAGCTTCTTATTTTTCTCAACATTTGATTCCCTAATTTCCTTTCTAGAGTGTCTTCCTTTCTTCTTAAAATGACTCCATGTTTTTGGCTATTGATTTCCTCAATTCCTCCTTAATCCTATGATATAGTCCTAGACATTATTTTCTTTTGGCCTTCCTAGGGCTCATGTTGTGCCTTTGTTAGGGAGGATGGCTAAGCCAATTGACACATGATAGAGCCACCGTCCATATTTCGAATGCATTGGCTCTAGTGAGGTTGTATTTCATGGGGGTGTGCCTCCTTACTGGTTTCATTGATTTCTCCCTCTTCTAATGGGTCCTCTGCATTATTCTCCCTAGTGCCCCCAGCATGACTATCCTAAGTCTCCAATTGAGAATCTTTTAGGGACTAAAGAGCCCAAAGTGGGTTCACTAAAGAGGATGATCAATTTTTTGCTGATGTTGTTTTCCCATTATTTATCTTCCCTTTCTTATTTCCTCTCTTTCCCTGAGTCTTCCATTGTTCATATTGGGTAGCTTTACCAACTTCGATCCCTTCTAAGGTTTCAAGCTAATCTTTTTTACAGTCCCTCATGAAGTTCTCATACTCATGACAAACCCTACATTTGAAAAGGTGTGAAGATTTTGGATGAAAACTCATTCTCCAAATCCACCTCGACACAATTTTTAACACAAGAAAATTTTCCTCCTTTTGTTTCTGCTTGACCTCTATACTTTCTAACTTTGTTGTTGATGGTTCGCAGGCAATTTTCACTCCAACATGACACGGGGAGGCAGGGAAGCTTGTCCCACACTGGCACAATGTTGTTGATGCCCTTAGCTGGGTCAGAGTCCAATGTCCATCTATCAAGTACATTCCTCTGTTTATGAAGAAATAGGGACCATTTCTAAAGATGATCCCATTGTCCTCCTTGAACTCATGCAGGAAGGCACAAAGGCCATTGCGCACAATGAATACACCTAGGTTTCCTTTCATTTTATCCTTCCAATTATTTTTAGTCCAATGTTCCATTGACTTAAGGGATGAAAATATTCCTGTAAACTTCCCCACCACAGCTTGATCTGAATATGCTAGAGTTGAATGACAAAAAACTGGATGCAACGCCACTGATGGAATCTCCTCCATTCACTTACTAAACTTCGAATTATTATTGTTGATCGCTACTTGTGAGGAAAGGAAGTGATTTGTGCCTAAAAGGTTTCTTCCTCATCGACCAGAGGGAGAGGAGCCCCCTCTGGGTTAGCCATCGCTCGCGAGCAAGCAGGGGGGTTTTCAGCTATGATTTCACGGAGCATCAGAGTAGAGCTAGATGATCCTCGGATTTAATATATTAATAACACTTTGGTTTATAATATTAATAGTCCCTTGGTTTATTACAATATTAATCCCTTGGGTTTAATAATCTTTGGGTTTATAATATTAATAGTTCCTTGGGTTTATTAATGCTTATAATACCAATAATCCATTGTGTCTATTATATTATTGATAATGAGTAGTCTTTAAGTGTAAATTTTTGGAAAGTTTTTTGGTTTATTTTCCAATCTAATTTGTCTAGAATCCGGTAGTGATTCATTGAAATCACAAGTTTGACAAGTGAACTCTTCACAATCAAAGTGCCACATGGGTTTTTGAGGGTATTGAATCCATATATGCAATGAAAAAACTAGTTTAAACAACACAAATCAAGATTTAGCTACAATTTTTTTCGTTGAATTCTAACAAAAAAAATCCATAGAAAACTCCAAAAAATCACACTTAAAAACTATTCCCTATTAAAATTATTATGATATTTTGGATTTTAGATATCTATGGTTTATATCTTTTGAGTTAACCGGAGAACCCATAGTAATAACCATATTCTGTCAACGTTTCAAATCCCGACAGTGATCCATTGTCAGGACTACTTTTGAATGTTGATAGTAGAAGAGCTAAATGAGAGGTTTAAATAGTTATGAGGTGAGTTGTTTTGATTTTAAGGATGAGATGAAGGTCGGTTGCTTAGTAATTATTATTATCCATATTTTAAGGTTTTTTTATTATATTAAGTTTTTATTGTAATTCTTATAATTTTTTTATTTTATTTTATAAGATTTTTATTTTAGAAGTTAATTCATTAATTGGAGAAAATTATTACAAAATATTTATTATTAAATCTAATTCTCAAAAATTAATCTTGATCTAAATATAAATAATTCTTTAGTATAAATAATAATAATACTATAATTAATTAATTAATAGTAATAATAATAAATAATAATGCCACGGGGCTTTGGATTGACGGTGAATGGGTGCACTGTTAGGCAATCCTTGCGATAGGTCACTAATTCAAATCCCCCATGGGTGCTTACCTACAAAAAAATAAAAAATAATAATTAGTAATAATTAGTAAATAAATATTATAAATATTCACTACTAATTCTTACTAATAGTTTTAATAGTCATTATTAATATTTATTTACTAGTTATTCATAAATAATAATTGTTATAATAACTATTATTATTATAAATAATTATTATCATCAATATAATTACTAATATTAATTATAATGAATGAAATTTTAGACTAATAATTTAGAGATTAATTAATTAATTGGATTTAAAAATTATTTATTATTAAATTATTAAGAGAATTAATTAGTTGAATTAATAGAACTTATTCTTAATTTTTAATCTAAATATAAATGATTCTTAATATGAATTAATAATAATACTAACAATTAATAGTCATAATTAACAATTAGTAGTAAATATTATAAATATTCACTACTAATTCTTACTAATAGTTTAATTGATTAATAATTATTATAATTAAATATTAATTATTATTATCTTGAAATTGATTATTAAGAGTAACAATAATAGTAATAAGAGTAATAAAACGAATTTTTTATGCTAATTTTTAACCTAAGATGGATAGGGAAGGGAGATAGTTACCTACTTAGTGTTATACCTAGGATGTATTGGTGGTCTTAATTTCTCTAATTAAGGGAAACCAATTACTGCTAATCTCGATACCATTGTCCCTGTTAAGATTATGTGGATGATTCATAATCTCAAGAGCCTCTCTAATCTTTTTCCTATGATGATGTTCTTCCCTTGCGATAATTGAGGCGTTTTCCAAACATAGATGGTGCTTAGTTTTTGAGGAATGCTTTGCTAGGGCCGAAGTACGAGACCTTTCATTCCTAATATCAGCTACATGTTCCTTCATTCTTGTTTGCAAGGAGTGACCCGTTTCACCAATGTAACTTTTTCCATATGAACAATCTATTTTATAAACTCCTTTAAGTTGATGTCTATCAATATTATTTTTGATAGACTTCATACCTTGTCTAATTGTTTCAGGTGCTGAGACCTGAGTGATTATGTCTTTCTTTCTCAAGATTTTAGCAATCTTATCTCTCACCCACTGAATATAAGGTAGAAATACCGTCCCACACTTAGGTCGGTCTTGAGCTTTGGGCTCCTAAAATAACACCCTGCTTTCAACCTTTTCTATAACTATTCTAATTTCTTTTTCTTCGTAGCCTATACCTTTAAACACCGAGACTAAGTGCTTCTTCTCCTCGTCTAAATGCTCAGAATCAGAAATTCAAAGAGGTCTGATAGCCAAAGTGTGCATTGAAGGCCTTACCACTATAGATGAGAGACAAGAAGTCCGCCGAGTCCAAAAAGTCTGACAAGTCCACCAACAGCTATATGACATTAGACTTGGACTACAACAGGAAGGGGATAGATACATTCTGGGAGAGGAGCTAGATAGAGGACCATTTAGGCCAAGGAGGTTGAGCCATTCACCGAGGGGCTACATAGATACATTATGCTTGGAGGCACTAGAGACAGGGAGAGGGAGGGGCAATGTGCAGTTAACAATTAGGCACTACATAGAGGTGCATAGATGCTAATCAGAACACCAAACTTCTGGGACGAGTGATGGTGGGAATCAACATGGAGGTAGCTCTCTGTATGAGTTGACTTCGTAAATACCTTATGCCCTAAGGAGCCATCCTCCTTCCTGATGATAAGAACATCTAAAAATGGGATGCTCATGTTTTCTTCCATCTCCATGGTAAATTTTATTTCAGGGAAGATAGAGTTAAGATGAACAAAAACAAGCTCTGTTTTACCATGAGTCCATTTTATATTGGTATCATCTACGAATCGATTCCATTGGTTTCAGAGGGTATGATTCAAGGGCTTTCTTTTCAAAGTATTCCATGTATAAGTTGGCCACAATTGGCGAGAGGGGTGATCCCATTGCCACTCCAGATGTCTACTCATAACATCCTCCTTGGAAGGCGAAAAAAATTGACCTCAAACAAATCTCAGCCAGTCTTGCGGTTTCTGGATCAGTAACATCTTTTATAACCTGAATGGCTTCAACAAGGGGAATCTTGGTGAATAAGGATACTACGTCAAAGCTCAACAGGATGTCATCTTGGTCCATCCTCTCATTTCTAATAAGATTCACAAAATCATGGGAGTCTTTGATGAAAGAATCAGTATTCCCGACAAGAGGCCTAAGGATCTTGGTAACATACTTAGCGTTCATACTTATCGACCTTCATCTCATCCTTAAAATCAAAACAACTCACCTCATAACTATTTAAATCTCTCATTTTGCTCTTCCACTATCGACATTGATAGATGATGATGGATCCCTATTAAAATTTGAAACGTTAACAAAATATAGTTATTATTATGATATTATTATAATAATCATTTTAATTTTAATTTTAATTATTATCATAATTATAATACTAATATTTATTAATATAATAATTATTATAATTATATGTTTATTAATATCAATCCGGGTAAAATAACCAAAATTCCCAATTGCAAATTCACTCTTTATATAATAATGCACACACTTTAACGCATGATACATAATAAGGAAAAATAAATTTAAGTGAAAATTTCCCGTTCCAATTGCTTTCAGGATGGGAAGCGTCTAAACAACAAACGTTTTAGCAATCTCTTTACAAATACTTTTACTTGTCGTTGGAAGGCAAAGTGCTCCACATGGGTTGACGCAAATGCAGGCATATATTGTCAGCCTATATTGGCCCATTGGGACGATGGGAATATATTCATATATTTTGTGTGTATATTCCTTTAAACAAAACCCATTGGCTGCCGCTTACTTGGTCCTGCAAACATTTTAATTGTTCGCAGGTCCATTCATGCAACAGGCTCAGTTATAGTAAATGAATATAAATTGCAAAACTTATGAAGCAAATCTCAGAATAGTTATATTGTGTGTCTGAATGTACCGTAAAAGTAAGTCGACCACTTTAAAATAACAAACAGTATAGGCAATGACCTTAATTTATCTTCACTTCATGGCGTCTTTTGTTTTACGCACCGACGTTCCCTCTCAGTTACGCAATGGCATCGCTTTTAAAATGCGGCTGTCATGGTCAGAATGTCCGTACACACATGGAGTACTTCTCTCAACACATCCGTTGACCACTCCCTCTTTCAGACCGTTGGATCTTTTGAGTATCTTCGTTAAGATTTTTTATTTTTTATTTTTATTTTTTTATTTTTTTATTTTTTATTTTTAATAATGGAATTGAGAAACATTATTAAATTAAATTACTAAATTAATAATTCCATATTACTAATCCTATTATAAGTTTTGAGTTTTTTTTGTTAGAATTAATTTTGTGAATATTTTTGGGTAAATCTTGATGTTTTGGTTTAAAATCAGTTTTTTTATTATGAAAAACTTTTGGGGCACTTCCATTATAGAGAATACTAAACTTGTGATTCTAACAAATCCATATCAAATTTTGGGTAGGCTAGAACATATGCAGGAACACCCTCTAAAACATATATCACCATATAACACTAGACTACAATATTTATAACTCCTATAAATGGAAGAAAAGTAATTTTGTATAATAGAATACATAATAACTAATGAAGTATCCAAAGTTATAAGTGACTCTAAACCTTATCCACCATTTTGATTCACATAATTATATACACCACACAAAATAACAAGCACTATGATTTTTTATTTTTTTGAAATATAACTAACACAACTATATAAATTAAATAATTGTTAAATGTTAATATCATGAGAAATATCAAAACACTTACTTCATAATACATCTCACTATCTTAAAATTTAGAAAACCATAAAATTTAACTAAAATTATAAATTTATTATTAGTATTATTATTATTAAAAGAATCAATAGATAAGTTAATCATATTTACCATGGGTCAATACCATGATTTTTGTTAATCTAGGTTGTCGTTGATGTCAATATGGTATTGGCAAGGATGACAAATATCCTTGAGATGTCAAATGATGTCAAAACTCTTGAAGGTATGAAGAGACTAATGAAGAAGTGCTAATCATGTACCTTTGATGATCTTAACGATGAAGCCATAACCTTAGATGTTCTTACCTCAGATGATCTTGATGATGAAAAACTTTATGATGACATGGAATAGTCAATGTTGCATAAGATTAATGGCCTATCACTATCTTGATGGCATTATTAGCCTATGATGAAGCTTAACAAAAAGCCAAACCATGAAAAAAACCTAGTTGCCCTACCTCAATTTCTGAACTAATAAATGACCAGGCACATTAAAAATTCCAAAACAGTCGTCCCATGGCCTGCACTAAAATTTTTTAATAACAATGATAAAAAAAAATATTTTTTGTCAACTTGGACACATCCTATCACATTGGCTCCTTCACCATCTTGAAGAGGACTATTTCCTCTTTCCAACGAGCCCTCACTCAGCCCCTAATTCCTTTCCATTATGGAGATATTAATTTTTGAAAATAACGTATGTCAAATTTGACCAAAGTCTGCTAGTAACTCATGTAGGCTCACTAAGACATAACATTCCCATTCAATAGACGTGTCCCTTCAATTATGGAAAACAAATATATATATATATATATATATATATATATATATATATATATATATATGAACCTATGTACTTTAGATAAGTATGAATTCATTTCAGAAATTCGGTGAAGAATATAGGTCTTAGAGATGAAGATCAGTTCACATCTCGTGAACTTATAAAGATTAAATGTGGAGGAAAAATCTAACTGTGATAAGGTCGAATTATTAAACTGTTAAAGGATCGAAGTTTTAGTTATGTGGAAAGCTTGAAGTTCGATGAAACTGTGATCACAAAACTTAAACACCGTTATCGTCGCCTGTTGTAGCTTTGGTGTGTTGCCTCAGAAGTTGCAGAACTACTCATTGAAGCTCGGATCTGTGGATAGTTACAGTGGAAGGCTCGGATTTGTGGACAGTGACATGTGAGGGCTCAGACATGTGACCAGTCACCTTGGAGGCTCAATTTTAGGGCTCAACGCTATAACCTCACACAGTGATTCAAACTTCGGTCAGCATACATCACTTCAGTCATCAAGGTTTGGGTATCTCTGCTTGGAAGCATATTCCAGACCATCACTATGGTGCAGAATAATAATTGGTGCAACAACCTACAGTGTAGAGGCTCGGTTGTTTGACTATGGTGTAAGATCCTTGATTGTGATACGAAATAGCTGGTACTAAGGTGAAGTTTCAGGGGCTCGGTGATTTGACTACATTCAACATTGGGCATAGCTTTGGAGCTTGGATCAGTGTGAAGACCTTGCCTTAGTTTAGTAACATTCTTGGACAGTTATCACTACATCTCACAGAAGAATAAGATATCGGACGTGGGACAATCATATTTTTTTTGGCTTGAATTGATAGCTCATATATGTGAGGATATGTGCTGCACTCAATCACCGATAGAGCCTTAGTGCTATATTTCAGATTTGTGATATTTCAAACTTGAGGAAATAACGGTCGGATTTAAACTTGTGGAGGGGTTAGGCTTTGAAGGCTCGAACATATAACAAAGAACCTGCGACATCCTTGACAGTCACAACAACTTGGTGCAACATGGTGCTAGAATATTATTGTTGAAGTTTTGATGTAGTGAGGACATTGGTGTAGTGTAGTACAAGGATTTTCATTATTGAAGTTTTGGTGCAACATGGTGTGTTAGACAATGGTGTAGTGTGGTGCAAGGATTGTCATTGTTGAAGTCTTGGTGCAACATGGTGTGTTGGACAGTGGTGTAGTGTGGTGCAAGGATTTTCACTACTGAAGTCTTGGTGTAACATGGTGCATTAGACAGTTGTACAATATGCTGCAAAGTTGATGGTGTAGATTGGGTGATGAAGAATGGTGCAGTGGAGCAGCCTCAGTGCAACATAGTGAAGAGAACTTGAAGACATCTTGAAGCACCCATTGAAGAGCTTGTGGAGAAATCTCTTGCTGGGAAAACCACTGTGAAGATTCCCTTGAAACATTCTTGAAGAAGCCCTTGAAGAGGCTTAGAGCATGTGCAAAACTAGGACTACCTTTTGTAGACACCTTGAAGATCTTGAAGATAATGTTGAAGACCACGATGCATTAGCCATCATGAGGTAGCTTCGAGATCTCTTGGGTATAATGAAGAGCAGTGGTGACACCTTATAAGAGACAAGGTTGGCATTGATGATATCATGTGATGATTAAGTGAAGGGATTGTTGAAGATTGACAAGGCTCATTGAATAAGACTTTGGGAGCCATGAAGAACAACTTAACAAATCTTCACAAAGAAAAGCTAAAGGATTGGTGTCCTTGGAGTTGGTGCTCCTAAGCTGAAGGCTGGTGCCTTGCATAAGATAGAGTCCAAGCCCTAGAGGTTGGAACTTCACAAAAGTCTAGGTAGGTTCTTGGCACATCTTAGGTTGGAGAGTGAGTGTCTTCATCAATTGGTGGAGCCCTACCCATATTGAGCCCTACCCATATTGTACCTGATTCATTATAAATATTGTATTAATAAAAGTTTTTACTACTATTGTTCATTTTTGTGCTCTAAATATAAGTGATCTAATTGGTAAAAGTAACAATTGAAAAGAAATATTGGTTCACCCCCCTCTCAGTATTTCCAATAATTTGTGCACACTACAAAAAATATTCTAGAATATTGAATGGATTTTAAATCATTCTCGTCCACCTACTAATTCGTGATAATAAAATTAAAATTCTAAAATCCATTTTCCCAAAAAGATTCACCTAACTTCTCATATACCTTTTTGTAAAGATATGCCATGCATTCTCCAAATTTGGGTGGTTCATGTACATAGGAATTGATTAATCTTATACTACATTAATTTTTCTTTATCTTCATACTTATATTCTTGATCATATGTATTTGCAAAAAAACCCTTGTTAGAGTGGATTGTTGATTTGATGTAGTTCTCGATGAATAGTTTCTTAAAATGGTTGATATCACAATTTCGGAAAAAAATTGTGTCAGTAGGCAACACAAGGATGTGTTTATCAATGACAGAAATGTATAATACACATCATATCCTTTGAAGAGATGCTACCCTTCTTGGATGAAAAATAGAGCTCTTTGATTCCCCAATATAACTTGCTGCTATGTCTTTCACATGGCCTTAAAAAAGACATTTTTAATAGTTGTAGGATATATTTTTCATCTCATTCTCCACTTCTCACTAAAATGTTGTTTACTTCATGTTTTGTGATGTAATAGGGCATATGAGTTACTCTTATATAGGGATTAGTGGCCAATACTATTGTTGGAAATGTAGTTATGCTCAGAGGGGCTTGAATGAGTATACTATTGATTCAAACAATGTAACTAGTTTTTTCCAAAACATTAATCAATCAATTCAACACATAAACAACCAATAGCATAATATAAGAACAATAAACATAACATCCATGAAATTTTAAATCACAACATAAGAAACAACACAAATAAACACCATGTAAATTAGGTGGAAACCCTCAAGGGGAGAAAAACCACTGTACTACTACTCTGCTACTCTTCTTCTTATTAAAGTTAAAATTTCTTTTACATTCATATGCTAACCCTAACTATATAGGAGCCACTACTCATTAATATAAATTTTGCTAGCTACTACCAACTAGCAATTGTCCCAAAAGGTACAAAGAGAGGCTAATAAGATTATTAATTTGGAATTGTAAAATTTAGTAGCAAATATTGCAGAGGGAAATCCCATGATATTACAAAATGAAGTCCCATCTTATTACAAATAAAACTGAGAAATTTCATATACCACAATACAAGTAAAACTGAAACCAATCTTGTAGAGTGAAATCCCATCATATTAAAAAATGAAATCTCATTATATAGGATTTATTAGGGTCATTACAGAGAAAATTAGCATAAGTGGAGAGCTGATTCAGAAGGTATGACATCGACTCTGTAGAGTGAATCCCCTAATCTTGTAGAGTGAATCCCATCATATTACACAATGAAATAGAAGTCTAAAGGATTTATCAGAGACATTACAAAGAACGCTATCATAGTGGAGAGCTGCTTCACAAGGCAGGACATGGATTCTGCTTATTCACCATAGAAACTCTTGTTGTTGAAGATGAGAAGCAGCACAAAAGTAAGTCATTCCACAACTACTACAAACTTACAACAATATTAACATCCTGCAAATATTCTCATCAATGAGAAGCTTTGGGGGCCTATAGATTACAAAAGAATAGCAGAAATTCTTCACTAAACATGTTAGTAGCGTACTGATCATCTTGGCGGTTGGAGACAGAACTGGTGTTGAAGCTCTCTTTCCTCACGAACCCAGTAGGGGCTTTCTTGTCATAATTATGAGTACAAAATTTGATTGTCATTTTCTGCATCTTTCTATTTATATACATTGTTTGAACTCCTATAGAAAATTTCCCACAGAAGAGAAACAAAAGATATTACAATCATATTGTAAGAGAAATGATCTAGCTACTAACAGATGAAAACCAACATGAAATGATGATTCAAGCACTACAAAGCTAAATCATAGTTTTCAAAATACATTCTATATTAACTGTAGTGGGCATCAAACAGTCCTTGTATAGTGACTTAAGCTATTTGGCTAGCAAGAAATGAAAAGAATTCAAAACAAAGATGTTATTACTAATCAAGTTTGACACAAGAATAGATATGCATATTAAGGGACACAGCCACCTTTAAAGGAAAAGAAGCAAATAATACTAAGATCCCCAGATATATATATATATATAACAATAGTGTGGAGTTATTTCAACGAGGCTTGTCAAGGTAATTCCAGCTATTGTGGATCATGAGGCATTACTTTAAGAGACAATTACGAGATCAGTTTCAAAGCAGAGCTGTAGGAGATGGATCAAACAACAGAGCAGAACTTTATGCTTTTTGGTAGATTCTGAAAATAACAATAGAGAAAGGCTTAAATTGTCTACAGGTGATAAGAGATTCCAAACACATTGCAAAGAGGTCAAATGGAAATTTCAATCAGGAAAATTTGCAGCTGACCCATCATTGGACGAAATCAGAGAAGCAAGGAAAAATTCCATGTCATTATCTTTTCAGCATGTCTGCAAGGGATAAATATGAAGGCTGATATATTGTCCAAGTAAGCACTGAGGATGCAGAACAGATGGATGGAGATGATTGAATACCCCATCTGGACCTTCTCATTCAATCTATTTCTAATCAAGCAATTATAGTAATGACCTTTTGGATGGGTGTTTTGGAAGCAGTGTGTTGTAAAATTTCCATGTTTAAGAAACTGATCGTAAGTAGTTTTCTTTGGTGTCTTGAAAAACCTGGAGGATTGCATTAGGTTAAGGCTTTTGAAATTTCTTAAGAGTTCATGTATGGCACAACACACACATATATATGAGAGCATTGGATTTATCAGAGGGTTGGTGGATGGGAGATTGCACAAAACACAAATCTCTGTTCTTAAAGTAGTCTTAAGCATGGAATACAATTCAGATTATTTTTTCTGTCTGACTATCGACTCTAAAGAGAGGGGAATTAGTTTAAAAACGTTTTTCCTGCTGGAAACCACATTGGGCTAACGCAGAATCCAAATACCAATTAACTCATAAAGTCACATTTAACTTCAGATACAAGGCATCGCACTAGATAAATAAATCCTTAATCAAAATTATACAAATTATTATTCTTTGTTTCTCTCAATTATTTATATAATAAAATCCAATCAATCATTCATAATAAATCAAATCAATAAATTTCCCAAATTAAATCCAAACTAATCAAAATTACTTGGGAATATATATGTATAACCCAAAAAACAGATTATATTTATATGTTACAAAAAAAATAAGTAAAAAAATCTAATTGATTTAAATAAATCCAAAACCACCAAAATTGAAAATTACTGTTTATGATTGAGCAGTGGAAATTTTAACATAATAAGAACACATTTTTTTTCACTTGCTTACCCTTGGAAATTAAAAAATTCACAACATTTTTTTATACAAACATGGATCTGTGTTACCTTGTTTCCCTGTTTCCCTGAGTTGTGGACCAAACTGTGTAAAAGATTCTGCTAGGCATTTTGAATATCTTCATAGCAATAAAATACAAAAACACAGTGTGAGTCAACACAATGTTTACCTCCGAGGGGTGAATCCATATTGACAATCCCTTTTTCCTTGCCCTATGCACTCACTGTATACGAAGGTGTAATTATGCCGTTTACTCCATCTTTAACATCTCCACTTTACAGGAATTTCTCCTCCAGAAAAACGCTTCAATGCTAGCCATATTCAACAGTGACATTGGCAGGCCCAGTTTCTCTGGCTTTCTGTGCAACGAGGGATCTATGCTACCGCCTCAGCATGGATGAAAAGGATCTAATTTAAAAAAACAAGAAGTCACCTCTCAGCGTCGATGAAGAGGGTCTAATTCAGAGGAATTAATTTAAAAAGCCAAGAAACATGGATTGAGAGGATCTAATTTATTGTAAACCAAGAAACCACCTTAGCATGGATGACCTTCCAGCATGAACACCACCTCTATCATGGATGGCCTGGATGACCTTCAAGCATGAACACCACCTCTGTCATGGATGGCCTATCCAGAGGATCAGAGGCTGTGCACAGAAGAGCCACATTCACTGTCAGCAGAAACTCCTCCCACTCTGAAGATTCTGGATCTAGTTCCAGAAGGCTTGGATCAAACAGCTCTGAAATCTGCCCTGTTTGAAGTTGTCTCTTCACCCATTTCACTATATCTTCGTCCTGGGTGAACATGATCGGCCTCCTACCAGTAAGAAGTTCCAACAATACAATTCCAAAGTTCCAACAATACAATTCCGAAGCTGTAGACATCAGATTCTTTTGTCAACTACCCTGTTAAATTTATTTCAGGAGAAACTTACCCCAGAGAGCCAGCAAGGGTGGATGCAGATGAAGAGGGATCTGCTGGAATGGCTACCAGTCTATCCAGGCCAAAATATGAGAGATGTGCTTCAAAATCTGCGTCGAATATAGATATGGCCCAAAGGAGTTTATCACCAAGAAAGGTAGACTTCCTGGTAATAGTGGTAGGGAGTAATTGCCCACACAGGATTGAAGTCCACTCCCAAGCTGAGCAAAAGGGTAAGACAAAAACAAAGGTTTAGAAATTTCTTCTTTATGACAAAAACAACAAGCTCATATGCTTAAAGGTTATCTCTCAAACTTGGTTGAGCCGGACATTTAGAGAATACCTTCCAAACTTGGTTAAGCCGGACATTTAGAGGATATCTTCCAAACCTGGTTAAGCTCAACATTCAAAACAGGCTTTGTACTCAACCAGCCAACCATCTGCTGGATGATATCCTTTGAAATCTTTGGAACAATTCCACCTACAATGCCACCACGATGCAATTGAGGTTCGCAAGCCAAGCTTATATCATATTTGATAGGAATAACAAATATCATGCATGTCTGTTGTTTATGAATAGCAATTTAATAAAAATAACAAAATAGACATAATTCCCTTAATCAAATGTTTTTTCCAGAAAGAAGATAGGCTTAGTGTATTTGGAAAACAATGTTTCTATTTTTGTGGTTTGAAAACATTTAGTAGCATGTCTCTCGAGATAACAGGAATGACAATTGAATGTTATTTCTAATTTAGACACAAAATTTCACACATTTACGAAAGGCGGACATGTTAGCAATTAATTACATCTATGCGTATCACAGGAAGCACACACACATACCTTGATGTTAAATAAAAAAAAGAAGAGATATTCCGAAAGCATAACTTAACACCAAAACTTTGAAACATTTCCACAACAACTAACAGTCAGCCTGAAATTTGAATAGCCATGTGTAAATACTAAATATAGAGCATTTTCATGCACAGGTGTACACAGATCCTAAGACCACAGGCACGTACACAGAGGATCAGAAATCTATTTACCATCAACAGACACAAGATGGTGATAGTACGAAAGAACCATCTAAAACCCAACAATGTCAAATGTGAAAATGTGTTCATATATAAGATAAGGTACCTATATTAATATCCAAATGAATAACCAAAAAGATGGGTTCATGGAACTGGAGGAAAAAGTACAATAAGCAATAAGCACCTGGAAGAGTACCTAAGAAAGCATAAACTAAGATAAACTAATAGATACATGAAAGGAACATGATCAAGTAATGTCTAAAGAATGAAAGAAGAGAAATAGGCGTTAGGTATAACATCAAGATCCTAGCTCAATATCACCATGATAGATGAAAATACAAGTAGGCAAGAAGGGAGGAGATGGGGGAACCCGTCACCATCAGTGGCCAAGAAGGGGCCGATTTTCCTGCAAAATATAATTTTTTCAAGTTTGTTCCCTGTTAAGTTCAGACAATCCTTCTGACAAGTAACAGAAAACTCCAATCACCCACTATGGTTGGAATCCAAATGATATAACAAAGTTAGATATTTATGTCAGATTATTATCAGTATCCAACCAATGTCCCCAAGGGTATTTTCCTATAACTATTGCAACAACACAAATACAATTACCGAAAAAAAAAAAAAAACCATGAAACATGGGCTAGGAATGCCCATTATCATCCATATCCAGTGAACACTTGAAGCAGTTTTGTGATAGTTACCTAAAAACATGTCTTATATTAATCAATACTAAAAAAAATTAATTAAAATATCGAAAAGGAATAGTGAACGCCCTATGACACCCTTTGGGAAAGGAACTGCAGTGTGAAAACCCTATTATACCCTATATATATATATATATATATATATATATATATTTTATATATATATATATATATATTATATATATATATATATATAATTTTTGATATACCCACTAACTATATATATATATATATTATATATTAATATAATTATATATATATAATATATATAAATAACAGAAAATGTATCATGAATCCCATGAAAAACAAAAAACCAGATAGACGTAGCACTGTAAGAGTAAGTAAACAAAAGAAAATAGGATGGAAAAAAAGCCATTTAGGAAGGGTTTCAGGTTGTCGTACCGCGGGAAGATGCTGACGCGATAATCTTCCTGTGGCTGGCTCTCCCCAGTCCTCCCATGTCACTTGAAAATTTTACCATTTTCAGGCCAAATAACTCCCCTGTTGTTGCCTTCTTGAACGAAATTAAACGATCTGAAACAAACGAAGCTTGCATTGTAGCTGCCGCTGCCATGGCTCTTTATAGAACAACTGCAAGCCGAGATGAAGAAGTACTGATTATTCTGAAAGAAAGAAATAATGAAGTTGTCACAGTACTGAGAACAGCCGAAGAAGAGGAGAAGAAGATGAGGATGTCGATGTCATTAATTAGTCAATTCTAGTGGAAATACAATTGAGTAGGATATCCTCTCAGGACTGTTAGATTCCTGTGCTTCACTTTTCCCAAAGCCTCTGCTTCTCGTCTGAAGACACACTCCTCGATTGGTCCGTCTGCTAATCTCCTGATTGATAGCATTGTTCCATCCTGCAAACATGCCTTGAACACGATTCCATACCTGGTTCTGCTCAATACATGTTCTACATCAAAATGCCCTGTGGCTTCCAGAGCATTGGCGTAAGAAATTGGGTTGTAGAACATGATCAGTTTATTCTCTAGTTCACCACTAGTTTCTCTTAGTCGTCGTCTCTTGCGCTCCATTTTCAAAAGACAAATCACCAGGAAGGCTGTGGCGCTGACAAGAAACAGTGCCCCGCATGCCACAGTTATGGCGATTAATAGTATAGCCCGCTTTCCATGCCGATGATGGTGACGCTCATAATGAAGATGTTGGCAAGTGGTGTTGAGAGGTATGCCACAGAGCAAAGGATTGAAAGCAAACGAAGACGCATTGAAGCGTGCTGCACAATAGAAATCACGACAGATGCCCATCGAATATGGACGCCAGGTGTCAAGCTGAGAATGAAAAGGACGACAAAAGTCTGTTTCAAAGGAAGGCTTATCGGCCTAATTAACCTATATTTTATTAAAAAAAATTCCTAATTATTTTATGAATTTTTAGCGACATGGATTCCTTCCACTATTAGTATTATTTATAGAGTAGTTATAATCGTGACAACTCATCTCTAGATTCTCGGGATTGTCATTTAGCAATTTACTATGGAGTTTTCATAATTGTGGCAATTCATGCCCACTTTAATATGCCTTCTCGGGATTGTCATTTGACTTTAACAATTTACTATGGAGTTTTCATAATTGTGGCAATTCATGCCCACTTTAGTATGCCTCTGAGTTGTCATTACCATGTTATCCCTTACTAGGTTATCCCAAGTCAAAATCTTGTTGCGAAGGACCAGTAAATAAAGCATTTTAATTTGATGGAGATATGCCATTTCTAAATAAGTTTATTCCACCATCTTTTGTTTGTTGTTATCTCAGTATGGGCTATTGCTTTGTAGGTTGAACAGGGTTTAATCTTCCCTGAAGAGAATTCTCAACTCTAGACCAAATAATCCCTAGAGTTGATTAGCCTCACCCAATTAAGGTTTAACTCTTTAGTGAAAACATTCCATTCCATAGCAAGTGTGTCAGATATACCTGTTGCACTCAAATTATCAAAGTTCCAAGGAAGCGGAAGCACCAATTTTTTCACCAGGATTAGATCACCTAGCAGTGGTCCATGTGTCATGGTCACCCCATTCTGCAAGTTGTAATCTAAATAATATTAGTAAGACCTTGAGTATATGTAACAACCTAGGTAAGCCTATGATTTTGGTGACAAATTTCATCCTAAGAGGTTTTTTTAACTTCGTTGATTATCTGTGTTTCTAAACATAACTAATCAGAAGAATTTCCCCCCCTCCAACTTGAACCCAAAAGCGAGGGTGAAATTTATTATCGAAGTCTTAGGCGAGTCCTAACATTTTAGTCAATTCTGATGTAAAAGTGGTTTGGGAATAATTTAAGCTATTTGGCTTGATTATTTTATTACAAATCACTTGGTCTACTAGATCATATTGTGTCACGGATTGGTTTTGTGTCTTGAGGGTCTATCCAAATGTGTATTCCCCCTTTGAGGGTTGAAAATGTGAAATCTTATGTATTAGAGGGTGGAAAAATATTAAATCCCCTTGTGTGTAAATTAATTAATTTTTCTGGCAAGATAAAATTTATCCTAATCCAGAAAATTAATTAATTAGAGTCAAGTTAGGTTGTCTTAAGAAAATTAATTCTCCAAGTGGAAAAAATTGTGGGTCTTAAAAGAATCATTTATAAAGGTCTTCCACCAAGGGAATATTGTATTTTTCAAGAAAAATTGGAGCCTTAGATCTTGTTGGTTATGTCAAAGTCAATTTTTTGGTTACGCCTCGACCTCCCTCTAGAAGGCTAGATGGCAACCCTAGAGGGCTTATTGTGGGCTTTCAACCCCTGAAACTCTCAACGTCCTCCTTTTGGGCCTCCTTTACCATAACATCAAACCATTGAGGTTGCATCCTTTTGGCCTCCTCTTTCCATTTCATCCCCCGATCCGCCTTCCTAGCCTCTTTATCCCTCAACGTTGGCCTTCCTTGGCCTAGTCTTGACCCTCCTTGTCCATTTTCTACACTAATTTGGCCTAAACCCTCATCTGAATTTTTTAAGACTAATTCCTTCGTGGTTTTGTAGGTTTAGGGTATCCAAAATTCTGATTTTCAAGTGGCACCTTCATCCAAACTTCTTGGGCAACTTGGGTAGTTTCGTCTACAAGGCCTTGGGCATAGGGTTTGACCTTTGAACCCTAGTTTTATCTCTGTTTTATTACAACAGTCAAATCAATAAGACTTAGGCCCTAAAATCACATGTTGAATGGTTAAGATTGTTTAAAATTTGCAATTTTTTCATTCTTATGAATTTTGCTCACTTGGGCACCTTAGATATAGCCTAGATCTATTTTTTATGTTTGCTGGAATTCACTGCATAAATGAAGATTTTAGATCTAAAATTTTTGAAGCATACACTTAAAAAGGGTCAAAAACTCAAAATTTTCAGTTACAGTGAAATCTTCTTATTTTTTGGGTGATCTAAGCATTGATTGTAGCTTCATTAGCCTGTTGATCTGTCAATTATTCACTATTGTAATAAATAGATCAGTTCTCAAATTTTTTGAATCATACCTTCTAAAAGCCCTAAAAATAGTTTTCTTTTCAAGTTTGGTGATTTTTTACTTTTTTTTGGGCATATTAGGCACTGGTTTTGGTATCACTAGCTTGTTGATATGTGGACGAATTTTCCATTGTAATAACTTATTACAGATTTGAAATATTACTGAATACATCATCATAAAGTAAGCTAAACACATAAATTTACTTTTGTTGGTCATTGGAAAGTTTTGTGCTTCATGCATTGGGCAAATTCTATAATTTAGAGACTTTCTATTGTTGTCATAGCACTAATAAGTGGCTGAATTTTTCTAAAGTACTATTGTTGATTTGATTGTTGAAATCTAACATTTTTGTGTCTTGTTCTAAATTTGTAGAGTTTCCTACATTTGACACCTAAAGCACTCCTACACATAAGCTCTAAAGATCTAATCTTGTGATTGGGATAAGTTGTTCTAATACTTGGAATCTAATTAGCATCATTGTGTTTTGCATATACTTGAATAATTGCTCTAAGTCTTTGGCATATGTATTGATCATCTTAAGAATTTGAGTTTCTCATTGGTTATCTCAAAAGTGGTGTTTGAATTATCCTAAGTGGTATTGAAACATTGGTATATTACATTTTGTGGATAATCATTACTAGATAAGTGCTAAATTTGTCTTCTTTGAACTGGTCAAGCATCTCATAGATTAATCTCTAGTTGAAGTTTTCACTTGCACCTCTAAGAAATTTATCTGGTTCAAGATTGTCATCTCCTCATTGTTAGGTACTCTTGCTATAAGCTAATTCGAATTAATTACTTAAGTAATACACACAATATTAAATCAAGATAATTTCACTCATAATCCTTTGCACAAGCATACTAGTCCTAGATTACATTAAAATTTACCTCCTATCATAAGCTAGGTTGATAGAGATTTAGGGCAACCCTTTTCAAACTAGCTTGAGAGATTCAGCTTCTCCTAATGGTTAAATAGTGGCCTTGCAGTCGTCAAAGCCACCGTCTCTGCAACGCCAGAGGAACTGAGTCAGTGGAACAAAGGGGGAGATATAATTAGTAAGGTCATTGTCTGCTTCCCATTGGCTTCCATTTGACAACTTACTTTGAGGATTGCTTCCCAAAATAGTTAGGGGAAAGGTTCCACTTAGAATAGGCATATAATTAAAGTTTACCAAGATCATTTAATCTCACATAGGTCCTCGGACTTTCATATCATATAAGAGCCAATCATTCAAGTAGTGGTTGTCCATTTGGTCATTTTGTCTCAATTTACTATAATCAAGAATTGTGACTCCATTAAGGCACTGGTCTCATAATAGAAAATTCTAATTTAATCAATAATCTTGCTCAAATTCAACCAAGTGGTTAGGCCACTCATCTATGTCTCCCAAACAACGTGCTTTCCTTCATCTCATTCCATAGGGACTACCCCCCATAACCTGTTGTTGGGAGACAACTAGAACGGAGTGGGTGGGGATCAGAGTGACAAATTAAGTCTTGAGCATTGTCATGGTGCCTATACAATCCGGGCAACAACAAGACCAAGCTCAACTGAGCACAACTAATAGTTGTTGGAGGGTTGAGATGGGGTTGTTTTCCTTATGTTTTACATGTAGTACAATCCTTTGGAATATAACCATTGTCTTAATTTAGTGGAAAACTTATAGGTAGGTCCACCACCTATAAATGGGTCCTTGTCAAGGGTGACTTGCTTTCCATCTCCCACTTTCCAAACTAGCCATTTGTAGAAAATAGGGAAAGCTTCAATGAGTGCTTTCTATACTATGGAGCCTCTTTTGGTAGGTTTAAAGGGATTTCCTCTAATCCAATCCACCATCGACATGCATCTTAAATATTTTTCCATAATAATTTGACTCCATAGTCCCTCTCCAAACAGACTTCTTGATAGGGTTTTTAAGGCTAAAGCTTTGGCAAACCAGATCATATTTTTAGATCCCCAACCTTCCAGACTTTTTACAATATATAAAGAGTACCATTTTGCAATATGTACTCCTTCTTACTGGATTTTCCGGCCCACAGGAAATTGAAAATTGTCTATCTAATGGTACTGAGGATAATAGAGGACATTGTAGCTAAAGACATCAAGTAGACTTGAATGTTTTCCAGAACATATTTCATCAAGATCAATATGCCCCCAAGTGATATCCAATTTATGCAATAAATTAATTTTGTTACTCCCCTATTCTTATCATCCACTTCCAATCCTCTTTATGATAATTGTTTGGTTTAAGAAAGAAGCCAAGATAATTGATACAAGTTTCTAGTGAGACAATTTGTAATGGAAAGAAAGAATGAATCTATGAAACTTTGTCTTAGATTACTACCGATTGACGAAGGGAGGATTTATTAAGATTGATCTCCATTCTAGTGGCACTACAAAAGATGATTATTATTCTGTGGAATGCCTTCCATTCTACAGTGCCTAAACCCAACATAATTACATTATCCAAAAAGAGCATATGGGTAATGACATGTTTTTGGAAATTTTAATGCCCTTTATATTTCCCTAATGTTTTTCTTTCAGTAGAAAGAAATTTAGACCTTCCATCACAATTAAAAACAGCAACAAAGGCAAAGGGAATCCTTACTTAAGACCTTGTGAGCTGGTGAATTTGCTGGAAGGAGAACCATTGATAAGGATGGAGAAGTTGGTTGAGGATACACAACCCATGATCCACTTTGTAACCTTCAAGCTCAACCCAATTTGAAGGAGAACAAGTCTAAGGAAAATCTAGTTGACTTTATCAAAAACTTTATTAAGATCCATTTTATGTACAAAAGCTTTCATTTTTTAGACTTAATAGAATGGATGTTTTCTTGAGAAATGCCTATGGCATCATGATTCAGCCCGTTAGTTAGGAAATTGAATTGATTTGGTGATATAATTTTTTCTAGTAGCATCTTGATCCTATTTGAGATTATCTTGAAGATTATTTTATATACCAGGATGCACAGGGAAATGGGCTTGAAGTCCAAAATTGGCTTTGGCTTTGAGCATTTTGGAATTAAGCCTATGTAGGTATCATTGATGTTTGTCGATACTTTACCTGATGTTATAGATTTCGGTATCATCATGCAAAGATCCAATCTCGAGATATCAAAAAAGGAGAGTAATATTTCCACTATCAGCGATTTGTTCTTGAAATTTTGTCTTTAGAGATTTTTTCTAGAACTCCTTCAATTTCCTCTAGGGAGACAGGGCTACCAATCAGATTTGATTCCTCTTGAGTGAAGAAGCATGGATAATGTTGGATTAACTGTAGTTGTGATCTAATGTTTGAGGACCCCATATCTTTGAAGAGAGAGGAGAAATATGAGGAGGCTTCAACATTTAAATTCTTAGTGGAAGATACCATTTTCCCATCTTCCACCTCAAGCTCCCATATGGTATTTATGTTCCTCATATGATTTGCATAGATGTTGAAATTTTAGTATTGGCATCTCCCTTTTTTATCCAAGTAGCCCTGCTTTTTAGTCTCTAAGCTTCTTCCTCCATCTTGAGGATGTGATTTTTCCCATCTTCCAAAGCACTCAATTTCTGGGCTATTTCTACTGTGAAAGATGAGGAGAAAATATGAGAAAGGTGTTCATATTCATATTCTATTTATGTGAGCTCTTTTTGCTATTATGATTTCCTTTTTCTCTCCCAAACTACCTTCTTTAGCTCCATGAGCTTTCTAGCCAAGATAATCATTAATGTTGAGTATTTTGAGACTGGTTGTTTCTGCTAGATTACCTTTACCAACAATCTAAAAGAATCTTATTCCAACTATGAATGGTTGAATATAAAAGGATATTTTTTTTATAGGATCAAATTCTATCTCCATAAAAATTGGCATGTGATCCGATAGCTTATCTTATGTTATCTAGGATATGAGCCTCCCTATTCTTTCTGCCAAATGGTCTTCCATTAGGAACCTATCTATTCTTTTGGATATCCCTTCCGTACATTTCCTACCATTTCTTCAGGTAGTTTTTAATAGGAAGGGAACTATCTCTCGAAGTTTATGATTTTGCAGCATCGATGAAATGTAGGAGCTTAGAGGATATTGTTTAGCTTGAAGACACCAGGTCTCTCTTACAGATGTAGTGAAGTTAAAGTCTCCTGTCATGATGAGGGCTTGATCCAAGAGAAGGTTGCTAGCTCGTACCGAGTCCCAGAAATCAGGTATGGCAAAGCATGGTCCATAACAATTGATTAACTTTATGGGACAAGGACATCCTCTTAGTGATCCTCTAGAATGGTACCCAATGAGGAGGAGAACACCTGAAGTGATTCATATTTTGGGTCCCATATAGTGAGTAGCCCACATGACAAGCCATTTGAGTCTAGAGCACATGAAGTCAAGCCTAGACGAAGCTTTTAGAAGCACTCTTTGGTTTTTCCTCCCGATACCATGGTTTCTTGAAGACATATAATAGAGGGGCAGTGGGTGCTAAAAGTATTTTAAGGGAGGAAAATTTGGAGGGACTCCCAAACCCTCAGATGTTGAGAGACAAAATTATCATTATTTAGAGGATAAAATGTGTGTTTGTGCTCTAAGTTACCTTAAATTAATATCCAAATCATCAAGTGGGGAGAGACTGATTCCACCCTGGATAGGCTCAGGATGATTGCCTTCTCTTAGAATTGTTTTTTTGTTTTTTTCTTCTTTCTAATAGTGATGTTTTGAAAGGAATATCTAGGGCCTATTTGAGATTTATCAATAGGATTAACCCCTATGAATGTGGAAATTGGGGAAATCTTAAGTGCATATTTATATGAGAGCACTGTTACAGAGGTAACAAGGGTGTCTAGGTTAAAAAGAGAGACAGGCACACCAAAGTGCCCTACTTTTGAATTGGTAAAACTAGATTTCAATAGGGAAGTTGAAGGGAATCCCTTAATTTTTAGAGTTGGATTTATACATGTAAATTGTTGACTTTTATTTTCAAGGTTATCGAGAAATTTGGTGTATGTTGTAGGTTTCAAGGAATTTTCTGCCAAAATTTGTGGAAAAGATTGTCTACTAAAATGTGAAAGAGACCATCTAGTTATAGAATTAAGTGCATCCAGTGAAATTTGATCCACTAGTAGGGGATATTAAGTAGACATAATTTGAATAAGAGAATCAGATAAAAGACAGACTTACCAAGCTTGAACCATATCATGAGAGTGGTCGAGCCCAAGAGAAACTTTAGGTGATCGACTGGGCTATATGTCTTCCACCACTTTATCAACATTTTTTTCTGTGACAACATTAAAAATGTCCTTAGATACCGATCCTTTAGTAAACCCTTGAGCAAGGTCATCTATCAGAAGGTTCATTTCCCTTGAAAATTCAAGGCTCAGCTTCTATTCTATCAACTTTCTGAAACTAAACTCTTTTACCTCCTCCAAGGTGAACTCTGACCTTTTTTTTGAAACCTATAGAAGTATATGAGGTCAAATTTTGAGGAATCAACTGTTGAACCAAATTGTTCAAGTTTTTTTCATGGGTATGGGTACCAAGACTTTGACGTAGAGGAGGCTCACAAGAACTATATAGATGACCTACACCTCTTCCATTTATACATCTAAAGTGAGTAATCTAGTAATCTAACATCTGAATGATCTCTTTCTCACCCCAAAAAAAATTAAAAACCATGCCAATACTTCAGCAATCTCCATCTCAACTAGAACCCATGCCATATTTTTATCTACCGCCAATAGAGAAGCTTCATCCAGGTAAATGAACCTACCCAATGAATTTTACACCTTCATAAGTACATCTTTTGCCCATATCTCAAGAGGAAATCCCAACAAAAAAACCAAAAGATGCTTTTGCGACTATTTTTTAGTGATCTAGACTTATGCAGGAACATAATAAAATATAGATATAAACATAAACACAAATATGCAACATAAATAAAACTTCATTTCATTAATATCAAAGAAATGAAATATGCTTACATACGGAATGGAAATAAACTAACTTGGGCAATGGAAGCTTATCTCTGAGAAGAGATGTGGCATCTACATGCCTCTAAACAATGTTACAATGAGGCTTAAAGGGAATTTTATTATTGAACATCAAAGGAAAAACCCTAAACAACCAAAACCCTAATCCTATGAGATGAAACAACAAGCTTGTGGGCTCCGTTGGGGTTAGTTGGGCAACCAACTTACCAAGGTCGTAACTTGGTCGTATGATCTATGTTTGGAGCGTACAATACCTAGTTTGAAAGGTCTCTCCGAGTACTTCAGGATTGTTACACTGAAATTTGTCACCATGACTATCTGCAGTTGATATGGCTCCATCAATAGTCATATTATCCTCCTTGGCAAGCCTCATGCCTCTGCTCTTCATGTCAATCTTCAAAAAAGAGAGAAAGTCATTAAAAATCATATTTATCTCTGGGTACGCAGGTTCTCTCT